>JAQQSZ010004848.1:0-14037 GCA_028646595.1 Phalanger gymnotis
CCCAGGCCCAAACCCCTATTAGGTGTAACATTAACATTATTATGTAATAGTAATTAAGGTGGGACATTTTGCTTTTCTTCTCTTAAGTGCCTTTAATGATTCTGGGGCAGATAAAGTGGGATCTTTTTGTCTTGCAGCATTTTCTCAGCACTGAGACAAGTAGGAGTCATTGATTTGTTTATGATGTGATCCTGGGGATGGAGAACTTTCCCAGACCCAGCCTGGGTGAGGTCAAAGCCTTCAGGGCTCCAAAAATTGGATATAATTGGGGAGAGCTTGGCATTTGATTTTTGGGGCACCCACATAGAAGGAGTTTTGAGACTCTGGGCAAGCTGCAAACTGCCCCTCAGCTTTGAAACCCAGATGTTGGGCTCTTGAGATGGTGTTGATGTTAAGACTCCGGGCAGCTGTAGCTAAGGAGCCGTCCGGCTCGCAAACCCGGATGCTGAGACTTTGTTGAACCCTGGTAACTATGTATTGGGATTTGAATCAGACAAGGTCTGTCTGTTGAAGTCTGTAATTTGCTTGTATTTTTTTCTGAAGTTCAGGGTGCTGGCTTTTTCCCCTGAACTAGGTGAATGATATTTGTGTGCTGCATTAAAGTAAACTTGCCAACCTCTTAAACTTGCTCTCCTTATTAAGGCATATCAAAAGAACCTGGGCTTTCTGGCTGTCCGGCAGCTTTCTGGGTGCTGGCTGTGGGTGGATCTGGACCCCCCACAGAAGCTGTTAGCCAGATTGTTAAAACAGAGTCAAAGAAAGCTCTGAAACACTCATGATGGAAAAAGCTATGCACATCCAGAGAAAGAATTATGGAGTCTGAATGCTGATTGAAGCAAACTATTTGCTCTTTTTTCCCTTATTTTTTGGTTTCATTTCTTCTCTGTCATGATTCATTCCCCTGGATATAATTTCTCTTTACAACTGGACTATTATGTAAATAAGTTCAATGTGAAGGTAAATGTAGAACCCACATTGGATTAAATGTTGTCTTGGGGTTTGGGGAGAGAGGGAGGGAGAGTAAATTTGGAACCCAAATCCTGTGGTACTGAATGTTGTAAACTAAAAATAAAAAAAAGTAATAAATTAAAAAAAGAAAAAATGTAACATCCAAGCCTATTAAAAACACTAGAGAGCACAGGAATAATTGGAGTGTTTCTTAAAATGAAAAATAGTATATGCCTGAAACCACCAAGTGTTATATGTAATGGGAATAAGCTAGAAGCATTTCCAATGAGATCAGGGGTGAAAAAATGATTTCCATTATCACCACTGTTATTCAATAAGGACTAGAAATGTTAGATTTATCAATAAGAGAAAAAAAAGAAATTGAAGGAATTAGAATAGCCAAAGAAGAAAAAAAAGCTCTCACTCTTTACAAATGATATTATGTATACTTAGAGAACCTAAAGAATCACCTAAAAACCTACTTTAAATAATAATAAACATTAGCCAAGTAGCAGGATATAAAATAAATCCACTCAAATCATTGGCATTTCTATATACTACTATAACAGCCCAACCACAAGAGATGAAAAGAAAAATTCCATTTCAGGTTACTATAGACATTAGAAAAAAATGAGAGTTTACTTGTGAAAATAAATCCAGCAAACTATATGAACAAAATTACAAAACATTTTCTAAAGAAATAAAGTCAGATCTAAATAACTAGAAAAAAAATGAGTTACTCATGGGAAGGTGCTGTTAATATATAAAAATTGCAATTTTACCTAAATATGTTTACTTATTTAGTGGCATAACAATGAAACTGACACAAATTATTTTATAGAGCTAAAAAAAAATAACAAAATTTATCTGGAATAAAAGGTCCAGAATATCAAGGGAATTAGTGAAAGGAAATTCAAAAGAAGTTGACCTAGTCATAACAGATATTAATTTGTAATGTTATGTGGCAATCATCAAAACTACTTGGTAATGACTAAGAAGAAGAGTGGAGTATCAGTGGAATAGGTTAGGTACACAAGATAAAATAGTCTACAACTATGGAAATCTGCTTTTTGATAAATCCAAGGGACTCCAGCTTCTGGGATAAAAACTCACTGTTTCACAAAACCTGTCTGGGAAAACTAGAAAATAGCAAGACAGAAACTAGGAATAAACCAACATCTTATGCCCTATAGCAAGATATAGTCAAAATGGATACATGATTTATCTATAAAGGATGATACTGTAACCAAGCTAGGATAGCAAGGAATTGTTGACCCATCTTATTTGTGGGGAAGGTAAGAATTCAGTACCACAAGAGATATAAAAAAAAAATTATTAAATGCAAAATAGATGATGTTGGTTAAATTAAATTGAAAAGTTTTTGCATAAACAAAGCCAATGCAACCAAGATTACCAGGAAAGCAGAAAGTTGGGAAACAACTTTTAAAGCCATTGTCTCTGATAAAGGCCATATTTCTAAAGTATATAGAGAACTGAGTGAAATTTATAAAAAAATACAAGTCATTCCTAAATTGATAAACGGTCATAGGATATGAACAGGCAGTTTTCAGAGGCAGGAATTAAAGATATATATAGTCATGTGAAAAAAAAAAATTCTAAAACTCACTACTGATTAGAGAAATGTGAATCAAAACAACTCTGAGGTACCACATCACACCTATCATATTGGGTAATGTGATAAAACAAGAAAACAATAAATGTTGGAGAAGATGTGGGGAAATTGGAACACTAATGTATTTTTTTGCAGAGCTGTGAAGTGATCCAAATATTCTGGAGAGCAATTACAAACTATACCCAAAGACCTATAAACATACATACCTTTAAAGATATCAAAAATGGCAAAAGGACACACACATACAAATATTTTTATAGCAGCTCTTTTTGTGGTGACAAAGACTTGGAAATTGAGGGAATGGCCATAAATTGGGGAATGGTTGAACAAGTTGTGGTATGTGAATGTAACGGAACACTGTTGTGATATAAGTAATGATAAGCAGGCAGACTTCAAAAAACACCTACAAAGACTTACATGAACTGATGCAGAGTGAAGTGAGTAGAACCAGGAGAACATTGTACACACCAACAGCTACATTGTGTGATGATTAATTTCTCCAGACTTAGCTCTTCTCAGAAATGCCATAATCTAAGACAACTCAAAGGCCTTGCAATTGAAAATGCTGTTCACATCCAGAGAAAGAACTTTGGATTCTGAATGCTGATTGAAGAATACAATTTGCTCACTTTTTGTTGTTGCTGTTTTGTTCTTCCTTCTAGTGGTTCCTCCCATTGGTTCTAATTCTTCTTTACAAAATGACTACTGTGAAAATATGTTTCATATGAATGTACATCTAGAGACAATATCAGATTGCACTCTGTCTTGAGCAGGGGTGGGAGTGAGGTGGAGAAAATTTAAAACTCATAATGTTATGGAATTGAATGCTTTAAACTAAATACTAATTAATCAATCAATTAATTAAAAAAATTTTAAAAAAAGTAACAACCTGGAAAGACTTACATGAACTGATGCTGAGTGAAGTGAGCAGAACCAGAAAAACACTGTACACAGTACCAGCAACATTGGGTGGTGAGCAAAGGTCTTTTCAGCAATGCAATGATTTAAGACAATTCCAAAAGAATCATGATGGAAAATACTATCCACATTCACAGAAAGAACTATGGAGTCTGAATGCAGATCAAAGCATACTACTTGGTCTTTGTTTATATACTTCTCATGTTTTTTCCCCTTTGTTTCTAATTCTTTACAACATGACTAATGTGGAAATATGTTTAATATTATTGTACATGTATAGCCTATAATAGATTGAATGACATCTTGATGAGGGCGTAGGGGAAAGGAGAAGGAGACAATTTAAAACACAAAATGTTAGAAGTGAATATTGAAATTAAATATAAATTAAAAAGAAAAAAAAGAAAAGATATTTGAGCCTGGATTTGTAAACTTAATTTGCAAATATATAATTTAAGTTAGAGTGTACTTAAAAATAGAAAGCACTTAATTTGGGAAGTAAGCAATTTCATTATTTAATTTGAAAAATGAACAATAGCCTCTGTGTCCTATTTAAACTAATCAGTTTTGATTCAATAGGCAATCTGAAGGCTTATTAAAATGATAAAATTAAGAACCTCCATTTGCTTTCTTTGCTGCATCAGTACATTTTTTTAAATTTTTATTTTGTTTATGGATATACTTAAAATATTGTAGAAGAGAGGTTATAAATCTCAGAACTTATCTTAAAGTAACTATAAGGCCATTTCAGTTATATCCAGCTAAAAGTATCCCTTCTTTTAAAAGTGATATCTATAATTTATTTTTCTTTTTCTCCACATAATAATCTTTAAGAAGCAGTAGCAATAGATTCACTCAATGATTTTAACATCCGTAGTGAATTTGCTTACATAATTTTAGACATTTTGGAAGTATTTGGATATTGTTACTTTTCCTTTTATGTGTACAGAAATATCAATATGGAATAATTGCAAGTGGTATCTATTCTATCAAACAATTTTATGTATTTGAGGTAAATAACTCACAGGCATAATACAGAGAAACCAGGCATTTTTGAACAATATTCTATGAAATTTGTCTTTGTTTTTCAGAATTAAAAATGGTGAGAATACTACCTAACAGTTTCCCTTTCATGGTATGAAAATATATTGTTGGAGATGTTTTCTGAACATGGTAACAGAATGCTGAAAAAAATTATTCAGGTTATTCAAATTAAAAATCAAATTTCTTGGGAAATAAGTGAACAGGAATGAGGAGTACTGTTTATTTCAGTTATCCAGTTTGATGCTCAACAATAATCAAATTCCTTCTTTTTCTGTTTTTCTTCATCAAATAGTTACTGATTCCCTAGAAGTTAAGAAGGTCACCTACAGGGGTCCGAGGCTTATGGTTCCAAAAGAGGATGGGGAAGGCCTAACATTGCAGCTAGTTACCAGTGAAATGTTCAGAAATGGGAAAGCAGATATTCATTCTGAAATGATGAGGGGCAATTAGTGGTTCCTATATCACTGTGAAGTCCAGTATTTCATTTTTCCCCTTTTTTGAATTTTCACATTAGTCATGTTGTAAAGAAGTATTAGAACCAATGGCAGGAACTATGAGAAAAAAGAAACAAACAAACATCAACAACAAAAACAACAAAAGAAAAAAGACAGCAAATTGTGTTCTTTGATCTGCATTCAGACTCCACAGTTCTTTCTCTGTATAGTGACAGCATTTTCCATCATGAATATTTTGGAGTTGTTATGCATCCTTGCATTTCTGAGAAGAGCCAAGTCTATGATAGTTAGTCATAACATAATGATTTTATAAAATTGACTGCAGGGGAAAAGGCTTCTTCTATAGGACAAAGGGGCTGAAAATGCACATAGAATAATGCTTTTACCAGCACTGACAATTTGCTTTGGAATCTTCAGCTCTACAACATGAGGAGCTTGAGGTCAATGAAACTTCAGTTGGGCTATGTAAAAGTTGGATAAGAAGAGGTTTCAAAAAAAATGACAAAAAAAGACCACGAAAGAATGGCTGACATACCAAAAAGCTCAAGGAAGAATCTGAAGTATATATATATATATATATATATATATATATATATATATATATATATATATATATCTTGTTCACAAACACATAAACCAATAATACAGAAGAAAACATGAATAAAAATAAAATTTTCATTACACGGTACAAATATCATACAATGAAGCAAATCAAATCTTTCTCATTGAAATGTATTTCTGCAGATTCTTCAGAGATCATGGAAATATAGCAAGACACTCCAAAATATTTAAAAAATAAATGAAATGAAACCTTTGAAAGTACATAACAGGAGTGGAATTAGGTTAGAAATTAAAGCTCTAAAAAAAGTATTACAAAAGACAAACGAGAGTATAGACTTTGAAAGATAAAATAGAGAATTTGTTCAAAGAGATAGAAAATCTGAAAGAATGACAGATCTGAACAAGAAAAACAACAAGAAGTGGAAGAAAATTGTCTGAATAAAAGGGAAAGAAAACAACTTTTAGAAAAACACTTTAAAGAAATTTTTTAAAAATATTAAATAATGGAGAGATATTCATTACTCATATTGGGGCCTCACCAATATAATTTTGGAGATATAATACCACCAAAATTATTTTATTGATTTAATGGTGTGCCAATCAAATTACCATAGGACAGGGTACCTTTTAGTGTGACATAGAATAATAAAATTTATTTGGAAGAAAAATAGAACCTAAATATAAAAGGAAAAAATGAAAACAAAATAGTATGAATGAATGGGAATAACACTTCCAGATGCAGAACAGTATTATAAGCTGCTAAATAGTTTTAAAAAGTAAGAAAGTACATTAGTAGAAAATATTAGTTTAGCAAAAATAAGAAGCAGTAAAATTGAATAACAGTATTTGATGAATCTGAATATATAAACTTCTTGCAGAAAAAAACCTTCAAATCTGATAAGTACTGCTGGGAAAACTTGAAATCAGTATGACAAAACAACAAAGGTAGACCAGCAGATTAGATCATACATTGAATATTTTCCAAATAAATTCTTGTTGTAAATATTAAAAAAATAATTAAAAAGGTGGAAAATAGATTAAGGTACCTTTCACAACTGTAGCTAGGGGGATAATTCTGATGTAACAAAATAACAGTGGAGTTCACCAAAAGGTAAAAGAAATAGCTCCTATTTCATGGAATTTGGAAAGTTTTGCTTTTATAAAAGCAACACAATAAAGATAAGAAAGGACACTGATGAATGGGAAATTATAAGAAACATACATTTCTTTACTATTTTATTTTTCCCCAATTACATGTAAAAACTAATCTTAATCTTTTTTTTAAACTGAGTTTCAAATTTTCTCTCTTGCTCCCCACCCCTCTTACTGAGAAGGCAAGCAATTTTATGTTACACCTGTTCAGTCATGCAAAACACATTAGACATGTTGTAAAAGAAAACATAGAACAAATTTCTTTTAAAAATCCAAGAATCAAAAAGAAAGTAAAAAAAAAATGTATGCATTGATCTTCATTCAGACTCCATCAGTTTTTTTTTTTTCCCTCTGGGGATGGATAGCATTTTTCATTATAAGTCCTTCAGATTTGTCTTGGATCATTTTATTGCTGAGAATAGTGAAGTCATTTACAGCTGATCATGCTACAATATTGCTCTTTGTATAATTTTCTCCCGGTTATACTCATTTCATTTTGCATCAATTCATGTAAATCTTTTGGGTTTTCCTCAGAGCATCCTGATTATAATTTTGTATAGTACGATAGTATTCCATCACAATCATATACCACACATTTTTTAGCCATTCCCCAATTGATGAGCATCCCTTTAATTTCCAATTCTTTGCTATCTGAGAGTCCTGCTCCTGGTGCCAGCAAAGGGACTCCTGTATTGTCCTATGGATCATTTTTTGCTATCCCATACTGTCTGTGGGCTGAAAGCTCTGAAAGCAGTCATTCCTGCTGATTCAGTCATTCCCAAGGGCATCTCCAGGTTTGCTGAGGCCTGGTCTGCACTGGTGTGGCCTGCTCTGGACTGGGCTCCTTTCTCACCCTGATGTGATAGACTTTTCATGCTGATCTTCTAACTTGTCTTGGGCTGAAAATTGTTTTTCTGAATCCTTCTGTAGGTTCTGTCCCTCCAGAATTTGTTTGGGGGCATTATTTAAAAATGCTCAGAAAGGTTTGGGGGAGAGCTCAAGATGATTCCTGTCTTTTCTTCATCATATTGACTCTGCCCCCTAGAGGCATATTCTTGTTGGAGTGTTCGTGGGCCCTAGGAGAAAGTATGATTATTACACAATTTGGGATCTTAAGGTAGCAAATATGCTTAAGTCCCACCTACTCAGAGTCTGACTAGTTCTATCTCCAATCAACACTCTATTATGGAACTCTGAGAGGTTTGCTTTCTCCTTTTATTAAAATTGTCTTGACTCCTCATAGACTGTATTTCCTTTATACTAAGGGCCATTAACAAGTATTACACATCTACTTAACTACTTAAAATCAAGTAGCTTTACCAAAGGAATATTTCTTCAATAGTATAGCATAAACAAAGTACTGACATTTTTCTCAATACCTTGACACCATACCACTTCAGTTTCTGCAGTGTAGGCATAAAACTTAGTTCAGTTCCTACATAGCATTGAGCCTACTAAGTTAATGGCCAGATGTGGCATGCCTTCTGTGTGAATCTTTTTGTTGAGCTGGAATCCACAATGTCACTCCCCAAAATCCCTCCTTATTCCTCAAAGCATTGGTGCAGTCCTACTTGCAAAAATTTGCCTGCATCATAACTCCCCCATTTTTAAATGCCAAGAAAGGTTTTTTAAACTTTTGACCCTAAGGATAATAAGGAGCTTTTCTAGTTTACTGAGTAGAAAATTGATATGGGGAACCCTATGCTTTAGGAACATCATTTTGGCAATTGTGTGAAGGATGACTTGGGGAGACTTTAAACATGAAGTCTAATTAGAAGGTAGAAAGGTGAGAAGAGGCTGAACTAAAGTGGTGGCTGAGTGAGTGCAAAGAAGGGGATAGATGATTCAAATTTTTTGGAGAAAGACATTATTGTTTGGATCTTTTGTGCTACATTGTTAGAAAAAATATTGGCAAAGAGGAAGATATTCAAAGGGGAGAAACCATGGTTGGGAGATATGGGAAAAACATGTTATGTGAGAAACTTTTGAAAAGATGAGGAGAAAAAACTTAATCAATAATACTGCTATCTTCCTACTGTAATCGAATAATTGCCACCTGAGAATGAGCCTATGTTGTGGAACTCTATAGAACAGAATTAGTGTCAATGACTGTAAGTGAGGGAAAAGATGATTTCAGTTCAATAAACAGGAACAGATCCCTAAAAAAATAGAGCTATCCAACAATGGAAAAGGATGTGTGACAAATTTTCCATGATTTAGTCTTTGTAAGGTAGATTACAAAATAATCATGGGACATTAATTGTAAGAGGATCATTTGAGATAATTTATTCTAACACCCTCATTTTATCCATGAAGACTCTGAAAACCAGAGAGGTGATGTAATTTTTTGACAGTTATAAACCAAGTAAGGACACAAAGGAGTTAAGACCTTCTGACACCAGGTTCAACAACTTATTTTTCTTTCAAATATTATTTTCCTTTCAAATGCTTTATTGAGAATTTAAAAGTATGTATATATAAACATACACATGCATACATACATACTGCATACATATAAACACATATACATACTTATATATATATGCATTATATATGTTTATACATATACCTACATACACATATCCATATACATGAATAGATATTTGCTCAGACTGGAATTACCACTCCATCACTTGTAACCAAGAAGTTATGTAAAGCAAACAAACACTTTAGCCTTATTTAACAATGCATATCTCATTCTAAATATGTTCTATATGCTCTCTGCCAAAATGAGAGAGGTATGCTTGACTTTTTGTCTTTTTCAATTTTCTTGACTTCAAAACAACTCCTCAGCTTGTGTCTCATCTTAGAACTTCCTTGACTGCTTGGGACCTCCTTGCTCTGTAATATCCAGTTATTTTGGATAGAGCAGTGTCTTGGTGGTAGAGGCAATATCCTCACTTTACCATTTACTATGTGAATAACCTTAGGAAAGTCACTTCATTCTCCTGGGATTCATTTTCCCCCACCTATATAAAAAGAGCTTGTAATACACCATCTCTAAGAACTGTTTCAATTCTTTTTTTTGATGGGAAGCTTTAGTTTTATTTCAAAATCCACAGGCTATATGCTAATGCAACCCCCACCACCATGCCCACTATAAACATAAAACACAGTGACTTCATCCTGTTTTTTTTTTAAACTAAATAAGTAATTGCTCAAATTCTGGGCTTTAATTTAGAAAGCCCTTCATATTTCAACAATTTCTTAAATGGTAGCATATAACTGCCTATTGGCTTGAGAATAAATCCCGAGGTAGACTACCACAGGAAAAGCTTTACATTTCTGCTAATTCTAAAGCTATGTTTATATGGCCAATGTATTTATTGTGACAGTAGCCTTATTAAGCTTATATGGTAAAAAGGTAAAAATCCCACTCTCATGATGTATGCTCCATAAAGACATTCTCTTAGAAAGGTATGACTTAGGTTTTGGACAAATCTAGACAACGGACACACAATTTTCTTGTATTGATTTTTAATTAATTAAAAATCTTATGTTACATATATTCTTGATTGCCTCTATTTGGAAAAACAACAATGAAGAATTTGTAACATGAGGATTACCAGATAGTTTTTCTATTTTAGTGGCCTAAATCCCAGTTGAAAGACAAATATTTTTTGTCTTATTTACATATTTAAATTATTCCTTATCATAAAAGTGGTTACTTCATACAAACATAGACAGAGAAATGTTTGTAATGCATTGGAAGTCTATTTTCATTATTTGTACAGAATTCATTGTGACCATACTTGGTAGTTTATTTTTCAAACAAGATTTGTTTTTAGTTTCTAATCTCTTTTGATGTTGAAGAAACTAAATTATCTATACTCTTAGAGTTTTTAATCTTTCAAATAAAATGCATCTTGATTGATCTTTACTGTTGTTCTTTTGGTAATCTTCTGTTTCAATTTTAATAACAGTTCTCTTATAATGTAGTATTTATTGACAGAGTCACTGCTGTCAGTTTGTATAAGTAACTCCTAACAATAACCTAATAACTAAATTCATAAAATATTATTCTCCCATAAATTTTTGCTAGGAAAAAAGCACACAATCACTACAAAAACAATAGCCACCACTACCACAATCACAATAACAACAAACCAAATACTTGTCATCTGCAAGTTACATGGAATGAAAATATTCAAAAGATAAAGATCAAAAAGAGGAAATAAAAATTATGTAGACACAGAATGAGTTACATATTATAACTGTTATCCTACTGAAATAGTAACACGAAATGCTTTTAGTGCACTTGCAGAAGAGGAAATTGAATCCTCAACTGATTATTTAACCATCTGAAGCAGTTATTTTATCCACCGGTGCAATAACCCACAGAATGAAAACATAAAAATAATAGATTCACACTTTTTCCTGGAACATTTCTATCTGAAATCCAAAAAAGGCAATTACTCCCATACAATGATAACAAGAATAACACCATAGAGAATCAAGTAAAAAAAATACTTGAGATAATAAATAACTTTAACAAAGTTGCAGGATATAAAAAAACCCATATAAATCTTCAGCATTTCTATGTATTACTAACAATGTCTAACAGCAAGAGATGGGAAGAGAAATTGAATTTAATGTTACTATAGACATTATAACATATCTGGGAGTCTACCTGCCAAACAAACCAAAGAATATATGAACACAGCTACAAAAAACTTTTCACACAAATAAAGACAGATCTAAATAACTGGAAAAGCATCAGTTGCTCATGGATAGGCTGAACTGATATAATAAAAATGACTATTCTACTTAAATTAATTAACGTATTCAGTGCCATACCAATCAAACTACCAAAAATTATTTTATGGAGGTAAAAATAATAACAAAATTCATCTGTAAGAATAAAAGTTCCAGAATATTAAGGGAATTAATGAAAATAAATGCTAGGGAAGGTAGCCTAGCCATATCAGATATCAAATTGTATTATAAAGCAGCAATCATGAAAACTACTTGGTACTGGCTAAGAAGTAGACCAGTGGATCAATGAAATAGGTTAGGTACACAAGACACAGTACTCAATGACTATAGAAATTTACTGTTTCATATACCCAAAGACTCCAGTTTCTGGGATAAGAACTTTCACAAAAACTGCTGGGAAAACTGAAAAAAATAGTATGGCAGAAAGTGGGCATAAATCTTTATCTTACCCTGTATGCCAAAATAAAGTGTAAATGGGTACACAATTTAGATATAAAGCAAATTGGGAGAGTAAGGAACAGTTTACCTGCCAGATTTAAGGGGAAGAGGAGAATTTATAACCAAACAAGAGATAGAGAACATTATGAAATGCAAAATGGATAGCCTTGGTTACATTAAATTGAAAAGTTTTTGTACAATCAAAGCTAATTCAACCAAGATTAGCAAGGAAGAAGAAAACTTGGAAACAATTTTCTCTGATAAAGGCCTCATTTCTAAAATATGTAGAGAACTGAGTCAAATTTACAACAATACAAGTTATTCTCCAATTGATAAAGGTTTGAAGGATATGAACAGGAAATTTTGAAAGGAAGAAATTAAAGCTATCAACAGTCATACAAAAAAATGCCCAAACTCACTATTGATTAGAGAAATACAAATGAAAAGGGCTCTTAGGTACAAGATCACATCTACCAGATTGTCTAACATGACAAAATAGGACAATCATAAATTCTGTGGGAAAATTGGAACACTAATGCATTGTTGGCGGGGAGTATTCAGGGGAGCAATTTGGAACTATGTCCAAAGGGCTATAAAATATGCATATCCTTTGACCTAGCAATAACATTTCTAGGACTATATCCAAAAGAGATCATACAAATGGGAAAAGGGCCCACATGTACAAGAATATCTATGACAGGTCTTAATGTGGTGGCCAAGAATTGGAAATTGAGGGGATGCGAATCAATTGGGGAATATTGGAACAAGTTGTTATGAATGTAATGGAATACTATTGTGCTATAAGAAATGATGAACAGATGGACTTCAGATGAACCTGGAAATACTTATATGAACTAATGCTGAGTGAGGGGAGTGGAACAAGTAGAGCATAGCACACAGTTACAGCCACATTGTACAATGACTAACTTTGATAGACTTGGCTCTTCTCAGCAATGCACTTCACTGCAAAAGACTCATGATGACATCCATATCCAGAGAAAGAATTATGGAGTCTGAATGCAGATAGAAGTGTACTATTTTCTCTTATCTTTTTTGTTTTGTTTTCTTTCCTCTTTCTCATGTTTCTTTCCATTGGTTATAATTCTTTACAACTTGACTAATGTAAAATATGTTTAATATGGATAATTTTATGAATGAATTATATTAATGAATAATAACTATAAATAATAATAAATAATAACACTACATCACCTGTTTGCTGCAGTGACACTCTCTGTTAAAGTGAGCAAAAGTCAAGTAGGCATGAAATAGAATGAAGAAAAATACTTTTTTAAATTTATTTTTAATATGTTTGGTTTTCGGCATTGATTTTCACAGGCGTTTCAATTACAAATTTTCTCCCCATTTCCTCCCCCCCACTCCAAGATGGCGTACACTCTGGTTGCTCGTTCCCCAGTCTTCCCTACCCTCTGTCACCCCATTCCCCTCCCATCCCCCTTTCCCTTCCTTTCTTGTAGGGCAAGATACATCTCTATGCTCCATTGCCTGTGCATCTTATTTTCTAGTTGCATGAAAAAAAAAAAAAAACTTTTTTACTTTTTACTTTACTGGGGCAGAGGAGGTGGGGCAGCTTTACAACTAAGGCTGCAGTTGCTTCTAGCCCCAGGCCCATCTGGTGGGAGGAATTAAGTGGCTGATCAGAGCAGGAGTGAAGAGCCTGCTGAGGATTTAAGCCCAGTCTGGGTAGGGGGTTCTGGGGGAAGGAGGAGTGCTGGTGAGGCAGTGCATCTGCCCAAGTGTGGAACATAGAACTTCTTAGTCTACAAGCAGTCATACCCCGCTGAAAAATTCAAGGGTTACGTAAGTTGGCTGGGAACATGGCCAAGTGGCGAAAACACACCCAGATTCAGTCTCAGACTCTGGAATCCTTCTTTGGCGGCAGAGAAGACCAAAACATACAGTCAGAAGAAGTTAACAAAGTCATAGAGCCTACAACAAAAACCTCCAAGAAAAACATGAGCTGGTCTCAGGCCATGGAAGAACTCAAAAAGGATTTAGAAAAGCAAGTTAGAGAAGTAGAGGAAAAATTGGGAAGATAAATGAGAACGATGAGAGAAAACCATGAAAAATAAGTCAATGATTTGCTAAAAGAGACTCAAAAAAATACTGAGAAGTATACTGAAGAAAACAACACCTTAAAAAATAGACTAACTC
>JAQQSZ010004850.1:0-14036 GCA_028646595.1 Phalanger gymnotis
AAAAAAAAAGATCACAGAGCCTGGAGTAAGAAACCCAGCTGTGGACATTCTTTTTAAAAATTGGAAACAGATAAAATGAAATGTGGGTTTGGACATTCCAAAGTTGCAAATCTGACTTTTAAAGAGCAGTGCTCAATGGCACTTCTGTGGGGATGATGTGAGGGGGATGGGGACACTTTGGACCACTAGGAAGTTGTCTGAGCATAGCTCTATGTTGATTGAGGATGATTAGAGTCTGCTCTGGCAGACTGGTCTGCCCTCCACTGGAGGTGGCTACCTAGTCCCCTGTCAGTTTGCATATATTTCAGAGGGTGGTATATAGTCACCCACCCCCTGGGGGGATCCTTGGTAGCAGTAGATACTCACATGCTTTCCCTGGGGAAGTATCCCTTATTCCTCCCCAAATGTGAATTGCCCTGTGGGAACAATATCCTATAATTTTTCAGGAGAAACATTAGGAGATCTGGACCTTTCTGATCAGTGCCAGCTAGATTTTACAATGAAGACTTGCATGTTTTCAACTGGTCAGGCATAGGTAGCTTTTATTATAGAGAAGCAGAAAGGGTTTAATTTCAATTAGTCAGACAAAAACATTTAATTAAGCATTGGTTCTATGCCAGGAACAATGCTAAGTGCTAAGGATACAAAAAGAGCCAAAAGACAGTCCTTGCTCTCAAGGAGCTCAAAATATAATTGGGGGGGGGACAACATGAAAACAATTATGTACAAACTATACACAGAATAAACAGGAAATAGTTAACAGAAGGAAGATACTGGAAGTAAGAAAGGTTGGGGAAGGCTTCCTGTAAAGTGTAGAGTTTTAGATGAGACTTATAGGAAGCCAGTAGTTAGAGTGGAGAATGTTCCAGTCTTGGTAGACAGTACCATGGGAGATTGGTATTTGATAGAGGAATCCCATTCTTGGCTTCCTTGCTGTTCCTTACATAAGATACTCCATCTCCCATGTCTGTGCATTTTCATTCTTTGTCCTCTGGAGAACAGAAGGGAGCAAATATGAGACCCAAAATGACAATGAGGAAGGGTCAGTAAAGAAGCAAACAATCTAGAGTCCCATGGTCTTGAGTGTTAAATGGTAAAGCAGGCATACCTGGTTTGTGTTGTTGACATGCAATCTTGGTTCTTCTGACTAATCGGTGGTAGTTGTCAGAGTGGGGAAGGAGAAAGTGTGGGTAGACTGGAAAACCAAAATATGTTGATTACCCACCTCAGTTCAAGGGAAGGTTGTTTTACTGGTTTCTCCTTGCATTTATGTCTCTAATGAAGGGGTCTGGGGCTCTTAATACAACAGTATAGATTTCATTATACTATCTCAATTGGAAATTTGGGCAATGTGCTTTCCCAAGATTGGGTTCAGAGGGGCATGTCTGAGATCCTACCCATGATTCTATGATAACAATTTAACACAGTTACTGGCACATAGTAGGCACTTAGTAAATGCTTGTTGACTTGATTCAGCACTATTCATACCTCTTAGGGATGGGCCAATGTAAGTGACAACAGAAAGAAGGCTAGGATGTATACTTTTGGTCTAACCCCCTATAGAAGTCCATGGGCCTGAGACTTGGACTAGTTATTCTTTTAGTCACTATACCCTCTGATAAAGTGCTTTCAGATCTATAACAATATCAGTGCCTTGCACAATATCTTACACAAACTGTAATAAATGCTCAGTTGGTGTCTGTTAAAACAGCATATGGTTACAACCTGAACCTGTGATTTTGTTACACCCACAAACTCCTTGGTGGGACAACTCACTCTACAATGCAGATCATCACCTTCTCTCCAACTTAGAGTCTTAGAATCACCTGGAGCTCTGAAAGGATAACTGATTTGTCCAAGGTCGCATAGGCTATATGTGTAAGAGGAAAGATACAAGTCTTTCTGCATGAGCTCTTTATTCTACCCCTAATGCTACTACAATGCTTTTCACTTTGACATGACAGCTTTTCAAAGGTCAAATGTCAGTTATTCCTTCTGATTAGTTTATTCTTTGCCAGACAAAACACTTCTAATTCTCTCAATCATTCCCCATATGACATGGGTGCTATGTCCATTACTATTCTGGAATGCCACTTCTGTGTACAGAGAATAAGGATTCTTAACCTGGAGTTTTTGATTGTTACTTAGAAATAATTTTCTTTATAATCTCATATACTTTATGTATTAAAAACATTATTCTGAGAAAGGGTCCATAGGTTTCACATAATTGCCAGAAGAATCTATCACATAATATGAAAAGATTAAAAATGCCTATCTGTGGACCATCTATTCCAGTTGATAGAAAGAATCTGAGAAATATGATTTATTTGTCAATTTAGAGCCATTATCTAAGCATAGTGCTGGTACATAGTGTGTATTTAACGGATACTTGATTGAATAAAGACTAACTTCACAATTACCAGCCAACAAAACACCTAGAAGTGGGTAAGAATTGGGTCAGTTATGGCTTGACTCTGTCTTTGCAGCCTTGCTTCTGGTATTGCAAGATAAATTCATTACTCAGCATGCAAGCATGTGATTAGGTACTGGTAGCTGTCTCAAGGCTCCAAGAGGACTAGATGCTACCTACCAGTTGCACAATAAATGAGTCTAATAGTAAACTATGGTTTTTCCAATCCATCCTGCTGAAGGTGCCAATGAAATTTTCTAAGCCTTCTGGTGCTACTTTAAAGCCTTTATTCCAACAGAGTCTAACTTTCCTGGATAGCTTCAAAGTTTCTGTCCTTTCATTGGTCATTTTCTTTTCTCATCAGTCTCTTTCAGTCCAAATTTAAAGTTTAAAGGCAGCCTTTTCTTGGTTCTTTTTGTTTCTTTCTCTTCAGTACCAGCTGGATTTTTTTTAAAATACTTTTATGTTATTGTATTCTTTCTTCTTGGCTGTGACGTTCTGGTACATTTCCTTCAAACAGCCCTGAGGAGCGTTCCTTCTGGCTGCTTTCCCCATCTGACAGAGAGATGAATGCAGCCTCTTCTGGCACAATGCAAAAGCCTGGAACTCATGAAACATGGTCAATGCAGAAATGGTGTATTTCACTAAGAAGGAAAACAAACACCATCCTTTGGCCCACCACCACCACTCCTCTAAAAAAAAAAAGATAACAGAAGAGACCTAAATTCATATAAACAGCTTCTTTGGAACTCAGAAACTTCCATGTAAAAATATGGTTTTAAAAGTTTAATTAATTATGAGGCAGATCAGTTGCCTCAAATAAGCACATATACGCAAACTCTCTGGAGCTACAATGCAATTGAACCTCCAAGCCCCATCAGATTGCCTGTCCTACTCTCAGGTGCCAAGTTCTCAACCAGCTGCTGGGTGGGAAGAATCTTTAAAAAAATTCGCTAAAACAATCCGGTACTGGTTAAAAAAGAATGATGGATCAGTGGAATAGATTAGCCACACAATACCTAGTAGTAAATGACACAAGTTTTTCGGACAAGAACTCACTATTTGATAAAAACCATTGGGAAAACTGGAAAACAATGTGACAGAAACTAGATATAGACGAACACTTTACACCACATGCCAAGATAAAGTCAAAATGGATACATGATTTAGACATAAAGGATGATACCATAAAAAGGTTATTTGAGTAAGGAATAGTTTACCTGTCAGATCCATATATAAGGAAAGAATTTATGACCAAATAAGAAACAGAGAGAATTATGGGATGTAAAGTAGATAATTTTGACTATGTTAAATTAAAAAATTTTACCCTAACAAAACCAATGCAGCCAAGAACAGAAGGAAAGCAGAAAGCTGGGGGGATTTTCTTTTCATAACAAGTATCTCTGACAGAGATTTCTCATTTCTCAAATATATAGCGAAGTGAGTCATCTTTATAAGAATACAAGTCATTCTACTATTGATCAATGGTCAAAGGATATGAAAAAGCCATTTCCAGATGAAGAAATCAAAACAATAGTAAAAAATTCTCTAAATCATTTTATTAGAGAAATGCAAATTAAAACAACTCTGAGGTACCACCTCACACCTATCTGATTGACTAATATGACAGAAAAAGAAAATGATAAATGTTGGAGGGAAAATGGTAAAATTGGGTCACTAATGCACTATTGGTGCACATCTGTAGAGCAATTTGGAACTATGCTCAAAGGGCTACTAAAGCTGCATAGCCTTTGATTCAGCAATACCATCACTAGGTCTGTATCACAAAGACATGAAAGAAAAGGGAAAGGACATATATCTACAAATATATACATACGTGTATATGTATATGTGTGTATATATATGTGTGTGTGTGTATGTATATACATACATATGTGTGTATGTATATATACACATATACATATACATGCATATCTTTTTTCTTGTGGCAAAAATTGGTAATTTAAGGAATTGTGGAAATTCCCCATTAACTGGGGAATGGTTGAGGAAGTGGTGGTATATGATTATAATGGAATGCTATTGTGCTATAAGAAATGATAAGCAAGAGAGTTTCAGAAAAACTTGGACTTACATGAACTGATACAGGGTGAAGTGGGCAGAACCAGAAGAATATTGTATCCAGTAACAGCAATATTGTTAAATGATCAACTGTGAATCTTTATTATTTTGTGTTTTTGATTATTTGGCAGGGCCTTTGTTTGGCAGATATTTTCTTTTATAACATGAGTAAAGTGGAAATATCTTTTGAATGATTGTACATGTAAAATCTGTACCAAGTTGCTTGCCATCTTGGGGATGGCATAAGGGGAGGGAAGGCGAAAATTTAGAACTTAAAATTTGGGGAAACAAAATTGTTTTTGGGAAAATATTATTCAAAAAATACTTCTTTCCTTCAAGGGACTTAACAATTCAAATAGGGGAAATGTGACATGCATAAATAATTTATTTAGGGCAAATTGTGATAGATGTGTTTTTCTTAGTCTAGGTCCAGCAAACTATCCAACATACCATGAGGCCCCTATGAATATTTTGAAAGCAAAATGAAATGCTCAAAAATCTGGGAAATTTCAAGTATTGTTAAACCATGCTATAACTTCTGTGTTTTTCTTAGTGCAATATATCGAATGCAAATGCAATGAAACTATCAATCATCCAAACATACAGAACAGTCCTTGTATTTGTGTATGTGTTTTACTTAGCCCTCTCTATATATTTTAGCTGTTTTAATATCGTTTTTGGAACAGTCATTTTGTAATTTCCTGATTTTTAGGTTCTCAATATTCACTGCTTTAATATTACAATCATGTTTTTTCACTTAATTTATCAAAGCTTTAAAGTAAAAGTGAGAAAGACACACATACGCACACACACACACACAGACACACACACACACACACAGAGAGAGAGAGAGAGAGAGAGAGAGAGAGAAACCAAAACAGAGACAGAGAGTAAATAAAAGCATGTTCCTGAGACAATCATGAAGTATTAAACGGGCTGAGAGACATTTGTTACTGAGCATGCTCAAAACACTTTACTTTTAAATCATGTAATTTAAAATACTTAAAAGAGACTTCCCTCAAGTTTGGCTCTGCTTCCTTTTCTCAATGGGGACTCCAATCTTGCCAAGTTTGAAGTTTATAGCTTTGGCCCCATTTGATTTATATGAGCAAAAAGAAAACTCAACTTTTTTTTTTTTTTACCATTTGAAAAATATACTTCTTCCATTTTTCATATAACTCACAAATGGCTGGGATAATTTTGTTCAGACTCTCAAAAGAATTTATATTTTATGCTTAGTATTAGTGCATAAAATTTCAGGCGGAAATGATTCAATTTTTGAAGTCCTTTAAAAAAAGAATCATAGATTAATAAAAATAATGATGATGATGATAAACATTTACATAGTGCTTTAGGGCTTACAAATCGACTTATCTATATTATTTTATTTGATCTATGATATAAGCGCAGTTATTATTTTCATTTCATAGATGAGAAAGCAGAAGCCAAGAGAGGATAAGTGACTTTGTTGAGCATCACACAATAAGTTTATTTCTGAGACAGGATTTTGACTCCACCCTTATTGACAACAAGTATCAACATTCTACTTAGTCTTCTGCTTGCCTGGAAAAGATCTAAGAATTCACCTACAATCAACTATTCCTTTTACAAATGAGGAAAATTAGAAGAAGCCATACCAAGAAATGCTATTGTGGATAGAACTTCAAGATAATAAGAGCAATTAACACCTGGAATGGGGAACCAAGAAAAGGTCTCGATGTTATGGGGCCAGTAGGACAAGCCAGCAAGCAGGAAATAGACTGGAAAGATGATCCAGCTCTAAGAGTACTGGATTTTGAGTCAGAGGGCCTGGGTTTGAATCTTGGTTAGTCTGCTTGCTACGTTCCAATACCTTGGGCATTATTTAAACTCTCTGGGATTCAGCTCTACATCTGCAAAATGAAGGATTTGAACTATATGGTTTCTACCATTCCTTCCAGTTCTAAATTTCTGATTCTATAATTCATTTGATATGTACTGGCAGTATCTCCTTTTATCATATTCCCCTCACCCCTTTTTCATTTCTTTAAAAGGAAAATATTACCCAATGTTGGCACCCTGAACAGAGTTAGAACTGGAAAGGATCTTAGGCATGCTCTAGTTGAAGGCTGTCATTTTGAAGATGAGGAAACATCTAAGGAAACATGAGCTCCAAGAAATTAAGTGATTTGGTAGTGTGCTAAGCCAAGGATTTATAGCATATTTTGAATTCTTATTGTCCATATCCCAAAATATCTTTATATTGTAAGTTAATGGTACCATCAAATCACGTATTTTGAATGCGGTTTTCTTCATGACTAAATAAAAACTGAAGTTGTACCAGAAAGAAATGCATTTATTGAGAAGTGTTGAAAGTATTAAGAATGTGGGGGAAGGGGGTAGAGAAGGAAGCAAATGCCTGATTCCCCAGACACATACTTCTCATGCATGGAGAGCTCCCATGGACTTCAAAGGGCTTTCTACGTAAAAACCAGACTTGTGATTTTGGGGGAGGGAATGAGACTTTGCCGATGAATGCCAGTTGTACATTCTCAGCCAATTTTAAGAACTTAAAAGTCGTTCTTGACTTTTTTTCCTCTGTAAAAACGTCTGGAATGCATGGAGTAACTTCTGATGTCTTCTGCTTCTTTAAAGTGGTGAAAAGAATTTTAACTTTAGAATCAGAGACCTGGGTTCAAATACTGCCTTAGTATTTGCTGGCTATACATCAGTGGACAAGCGACTCTTAACTGCTCTGATCCTTGGTTTCTTCACATGAGGATAATAACACCTATTTCATGGAGTTGTGAAGATCATTGCAGCTTCATAACACAATCATTTGACTACCCTTTAATCAAGTCACCATTCTACTATCCACAGCTGCTCTTCCAAACTTCTCATCTAGCTTCAATCTTCCTAAAGTCTTGAACTCACCTTCTATCTCTGCTGAGGGTATCACCTCCTTTTTCACTGAAAAAAAAAATCCATTTTAATACAATTGCTTCTTTTCTCCTTTTCATTCTCATTTTACCTCACTTAGACACCTTCCCCTACTATTTTCATTTTCACTCTAGTCTTGGATAAAAAGACTGGTCAAAGTCAACACTAGGTCCCATCTACTCAAGTCTTTTCCAGCAGATTGCACCCACTATCATCCTTATTCTTTCTTTTTTCTTCAGTTTTTCCCTGTCTACTCACTCCTTAGAGGGTTAACTCATCTCTTCCTCAACAGTAAAAAACAGCAAAGAAGGGGCAGCTAGGTAGCTCAGTGAGTAGAGTAGTGGCCCTGGAGTCAGGAGGACCTGAGTTCAAATTCAGACTCAGGCACATGACACTCTTACTAGCTATGTGACCTTGGGCAAATCACTTAACCCCAATTTCCCTGCTTCTCCCCTCAAAAAAAAACAGCAAAGAAGACAATAGTAAAAAAAAACAAAACAAAACCAAAAACAGCAACAACTACAACAAAACTCTCCTTTGACCCAATCATTTGGGCTATTATCCCATATTTCTTCACTTCTTGGCTAAACTACTTGGAGAATCCTTTAGACCAGGGGTGGGGAACCTGTGGCCCCGAGGCTACAGGTGGCCCTCTAGGTTCTAAAGTGCAGCCCTTTGACTGAATCCAAACTTCACAGAACAAATCCCCTTAATATAAGGATTTGTTCTGTAAAACTTAGACTCAGTTAAAAGGCCACACCAAAGAACCTAGAAGGCCACTTCTGGGAGGTCGCAGGTTCCCCACCCCTGCTTTAGATTGTCTATACTTCCTCTTCTTTGATTTTCTTCTGAATCCTTTTCAATCTGGCTTCTGACTTCATCATTCAACTGAATCTGCTTTCTTTAAAGTCATTAATGATCACCCAACTCCCAAATGTAATGGGATCTTTACTCAGTTTTGATCTTATTTGTCACTTTTGACACTATTGATGACTCTCTTCTCCTGATTTTTGTGATACTATTATCTCCTGGCTCTTCTCTTACTTGTCAGAATGTTCCTTCTCAGTTTCTTTCAATGATTTTTTATTCATGTCATGCCCACAAACTTTGGATGTCCTTCAAGACTCTCTCATGGGACCGCTTTTCTTTTTTTCCTCTATGCCATTTGAAAGATGTAAACACTCTTTTTCATTCACAAGAGTGAAAAAAACAAGAGGCAGGCTTCATTTGGTCTACCTATGTAAATGCCTGAGCTTTAGTTTGCCACTCTTGTTCCTCGCCTTCCCATTTCTTGATCAGTTTCCTTGGGTTACATTATCATCTCTATACAAATGATTTCAAACCTATATTCAGAACTACACTTTCTCCTATGCTACTGTCTCACATCACCAATGGCCTTTTAGACATATGGAACTAGCTGTCCTGTCGGCATTTCAAACTCGGCAGGTCCAAAACAGAACTCGTTGTTACTCCCAAAATACCTTCTCCTCTTCTCAACTTCTCTATTAGTATCAGGGGCACCACTATCCTCCTAGTAGCCCAGGGTTGCAATCACAATATTGAGAAAAATTAATGTTCTTCTGTATTATTTAATATCTAATGTCACTCTGTGATCCATCTTTTTTTTTTCTTATTTTGTTACACTCCATGTGAAACATGGCCAGTTTTTGTGGACATGATCAGGCATCTTGTAATTAACCAACTTGGACTGGGTCCCTCCCAAATGGGAAATCTAGCTTCTTTTTACCCCATAAATAGAAACCAGCTTAGGTTAGACTATCCCCAAGAGATATGTCCCTCGTCCTTGCTTTTCCTTCATCAAAGTTGGGTGGGACCTGGTCTATGAGAGGGAGACCAAGTCAGAGAAACCCTGAATAGGGTGATTTTGTGTTTCTAGCCAAGATTGCCAGAGGCAGCTGGGTATCATAAAGCAACTAGCATTCCTTAAGTGTCAGAGAGGAGCATTATCAGCCTCATAGGAAGGCCAGCTCATTTTCCCTAGCTGCAGACTAATTCTTTCACCTAAGGATTAGCCTGGCCTAGCTCCTCCACCTCCCCCAGTGATGATGTAAGGAGGAAGAGCTGAGAACTACTAACTCTCTCCCTCATTAAAATGGCCACCAATTGGGATTGCCTTTTTTTGTTAGGGGAGGTCCAAATGATACACTGTCAGGCCAATCAAAACGAAGACAGTGCTAGATTCAAGAGTCCCTCTCTCTGGCATAAATGAAGGCAGGCCAGAGACCCATTTATGAATAAGTTTAGCACCTCATTAACTGTTATCTTGTTCAGAGAAATGCCTCAGTTTTCCCTTTTGTTAAATTTCACTTGTGACCATATCATCATTGACTCTAACCCATTCTTTATTCAAATTCCAAAGTGATTTTCCTGAAGCACAGGTCTGATCATTTAATCCCTCTACTCATTAAGCTCCAATGGCCTCCTATTACCTTCAGATCAAATATAAAGCTCTCTATCATTTAAAACTGGGCCTTTCCTACATATTTCTCCTCCAAGTACAATGCCTAATTCCTGTTCCTCAAACACACTTCATTGACTGTCTTTGTGCCTGGAATGTATTTCTGTCTTGCCTTCACATTTTAATTTCCCTGGCTTCCTTTATATCTCAGCTCAAATCTCATTTTCTTCAGGAGGCCTTTTCCAGCTTCTGATCCCTTCTCCTCTGAGATTACTTTTTGTCTTCTCTCTATGTCTTGTATATACATGGTAATTTGCATGCTATCTCCCTCATTTGCATGTAAACTCCTTGAAGTAAGGACTGATTTTGACAATCTTGGCATTTTCAGTGTATAACATAATTCCTTAAGTGCTTAATAAATGACTATTGATTAATTGGATTGATTGATGTATATAAAATACTCTGAAAACCATAACATGTATAAATGCAGGTTTTTATTTTTCTCATTGGTATTCTCTTCTCATAGATATAAAAGTATAAAAGAGAAACAACTCTGGGACAAGTCACTAGCCTATTGTTGCTCTTTCATGTTTATATTAGACAGATTATTACACAGGCAGATAAGAGGATTGATTTTTGTAACCACAAAACTTTTGGGACATAAGCTCATCTTAGAATCATTGAATGCATTGTCAGGACAACTCAAGTAGCAGATAGAATGACTAGGAGGATATGGATCTCATCTTGTTCCTTTGTAGTTTTGATTTCTTCCCTTGTCTTACATTGCAAGGTTTTTATTCTACATAGATTTAATGTTATAAGTATTCAGTATGGGTGACATCTATTAAAAACATTCTCAAATTTCTATGGGTCAATGATAATCCAGGTAAAAACTGTAGGCAAGATTTCTATCTGAACTTCAATTCCAATATGCTTTATTTTTTTGAATTCTATTGGATATTTTGGTTTCTAAATTTGGAGTATTGAGAGTAATGTAATTGTAGTAATGAGATGATTACATAGCCAGAAGGTACAACTCTTAGGAGCTATCTAGTAAAATACTCATATTTTATAGATGAGAAAACCAAGGACCATAAAGTTCAAATGACTTGCCGAAAGTCACATAGATAGTGGCAGAGGCAGGATTTAAAACCAGGCCCTAAATTTATGACCAAACAAGAGATAGAGAACATTATGACAAGCAAAATGAATAATTTTGATTATATTAAATAAAAAAAAATTTGCACAAATCCAATGCAATCAAGATTAGAAGGGAAGCAGAAAGCTGGGAAACATTTTTTTTCAGCCAGTGTCTCTGATAAAGGCCTCATTTCTAAAATATATAGAGAAGTGATTCAAAAGTATAAAACTACAGGCCATTCCCCAATTGATAAATAGTCAAAGGAAATGAATAGGCAATTTTCAGAGGAAGAAATCAAAGCTATCTGTAGTCATATGAAAAATGCTCTAAATCTCTACTGATGAGAGAGATACAAATTAAAACAACTCTGAGGTAGCAGCTCACACCTATCAGATTGGCTAAAATGACAAAAAAAATTATAAATGTTGGAGAAGATTTGGGAAAATTGGGACACTAATGCACTGTTGTGAAGTGATCCAACCATTCGAGAGAGAGCAATTCAGAAAAATGCTCAAAAGGCTATAAAACTGTGCATACCCTTTGATCTAGTAATATCACTACTAGATCTGTATTCCAAAGAGATCATAAAAAAGGAAACAGACCTACATGTACAAAAATATTTAGAGGAGCTCTTTTGTAGTGGCAAAGAATTGCAAATTAAAGGGATGCTCATCAATTGGGGAATGGCTGAACAAGCTGAGGTATATGAATGTAATGGAATACTATTGCTCTATAAGAAATGATGAGCAGGCAGATTTTGGAAAAAACTTGGAAAAACTTACATGAACTGATGCTGAGCAAAGTGTGTAGAATGGGGAAAACATTGTAATAACAGCAACAGTGTGCAAAGATCAACTTTGATACACTTTGCTCTTCTCAGCAAGGCGATGATCTAAGACAATTTGAGAAGATGCATGATAGAAAATGCTGTCCACATCCAGAGAAAGAACTATGGAGTCTGAATGCAGATCAAAGCATACATTTTTCTCATTTTTTTGTTTGTTGTCTCTTTCTCATGGTTTTTCTCTTTTGTTATGATTCTTTTTTCACAACATGACCAATGAGGAAATATGTTT
This sequence comes from Phalanger gymnotis, assembly GCA_028646595.1. NCBI lineage: Eukaryota > Metazoa > Chordata > Mammalia > Diprotodontia > Phalangeridae > Phalanger > Phalanger gymnotis. The sequence goes on from JAQQSZ010004850.1 coordinate 12,045, forward strand.
AGTATGATTGTACATGTATAGCTATATCACATTGCATGTTGTCTTGGGGAGGGGGAAAGGAAAGGAGAGAGGGGGAAAAAATTGGAACTCAAAATTTTGTTAAAGTAAATGTTGAAAACTAAAACTAACGAAATAAAAGAACAAAAAAAACAGGCCCTAGATTCCAGAGCCATTGATGTTTCCACTGTACCATGTTGCCTCTCAGCACAGACTTCATACGTTTATGTAGAATAGTGATTTTAATAGTCATAATAATTACAATAAAAACAATAACTATCTTATTCTATGGAGTTCAGATAGAAACTCTCTTAGAATATGTCTCTGTGTCTGTGAGTGTTTCTCTGAACATCTTCTAGAAAGACTCACTTTACGTATTAAGAACTTGAAGTCCAGAGAGCTGAAAGGATTTTCCCATGCCAAACAATGGGTCAGTAATGATTAGTGGGCTAGAATTCAGGTTTCAAAAATCTTAGTGTAGTGTTGGTTTATTTTTGCTCCCCCCACTGCCATTGTCCCATATTGACTAATACAAATATTTTCTCTAAGATAACTTGTAGATACAATTATTTAAAAAAAAATATTTTGGAGGGAGAGAGAAAGCAAGAGAGAGAAAGTGAGAGAGAGAGAGAGAGAATGAGAGAGAGAGAGAGAGAGAGAGAGAGAGAGAGAATGAATTATGCATGAATTCATAAATCTCTATCAGGTACAAATTGTTTTAAATATCTTTTTATGTATTTGTGTATCTATCTACCCATCTGTTGATTTTTTCCCAGCAATTATTTTATTATTTAATATTTTAGTTTTCAACATTGATTTCCAGAAGATTTTGAGTTAAAAATTTTCTCCCCATTTCTACTCTCCCCCCACTCCAAGATGGCATATATTCTGATTGCCCCATTCCCCAGTCAGCCCTCTCTTCTGTCACACCACCTCTACCCATCACCTTTCCCCTTACTTTCTTATAGGGCAGGATAGATGTTTATGGCCCATTCCCTATATATCTTATTTCTCAGTTGCATGCAAAACCAACTTTTTTTGAGCATATGCTTTTAAAACTTTGAGTTCCAAATTCTCTCCCATCTTCTGTTCCCAGCCACCCTCCCCAATAATGCAAGCAATGCAACATAGGCCACATAGGTATCATTATGTAAAACATTTCCACAATACTCTTGTTGTGAAAGACTAACTATATTTCCCTCCATACTATCCTGTCACACTTTATTCAATTTTCTCCCTTGGCCCTGTCTCTTTTCAAAAGTGTTTATTTTTTATTACCTCCTCCACCTATCTGCCCTTCCTCCCTTTTTTATCCCTTTCTCCCTGCTGTCCTGTGGGGTAAGATACCCAATTGAGTGTGTATGTTATTCCCTCCTTAGGTCAAATCTAATGAGAGGAAGATTCACTCATTCCCCCTCACCTGACCCCTCTTCCCTGCCAACGGAAATGCTTGTTCTTGCCACTTTTATGTAACTTACCCCATCCTATCTCTCCCTTTCTCCCTCTCTCAATATCTTCCTCTTTCACACCTAAATTTGATTTTATTTTTTTAGATATCATCCCTTCATATTGAACTCACCCTGTGCCCTCTGTTTATATATATATATATATATATATATATATATATATATTCCCTTCAATGACCTTAACATTGAGAAAGGTCTCATGAATTACACATATCACCTTTCCATGTAAGAATATAAATAAAACAGTCCAACTTTAGTAAGTCCCTTATGATTTTTCTTTCTGGTCTACCTTTTCGTGCTTCTCTTGATTCTTGTATTTGAAAGTCAAATTTTCTATTCAGCTCTGGTCCTTTCACTGAGAAAGCTTGAAAGTCCTCTATTTTATTGCAAATCCATATTTTGCTTTGGAGTGTTATACTCAGCTTTGCTGGATGACTGATTCTTGGTTTTAATCCTAGCTCCTTTGACCTCCAGAATATCATATTCCAAGCCCTTGGATCCCTTAATGTAGAAACTGCTAGATCTTGTA
>JAQQSZ010004851.1:0-14036 GCA_028646595.1 Phalanger gymnotis
AAAAAAAAAACCCAAAATGCCCCCAAACCAGCAGGGAAATAGCAGCTTGAAGATGATAGGGTTCTCCTTGGCTTCCTCTGGTTTGCAGAAACATACGGGTTTGTAATGCTTGACTGCCACTTCCCACACACAGGAATGGATTTACCACAGATATTACTCCTGGGCCATAATCCCAGAGAAATCTATGCATAAATTCCTTATGAAGTTACTTATGGACTGGTAGACACGAAGAAAAGTTTTGACTGGAATGACCTAAAAAGTGACATATGGTACTACTTCATTAAGTCACTCTAAGTGACCAGCAACTTAACTTATAATTAGTTCCATAATTAGCTTTCACTATAAATGGCACCAAAGCCAGTGTCCTCCCTTATAAAACATGGCTACTCCCTATTGGATGTGTGAGAATTTTTCTAAGTGTTCCTTTTTAGAAAGTATACCTTGGCAGGATTTTCTGGCCTGTTACATTTTTATTCCTTTGGCATCATTGTATCCTAGCTTTGTCCTTGAGCTACTCTGTTTCTTGTCCTGCCTCTCTTTTCTTCCAGTTGTTTTCTGAGGGCTCCTGATTGGAATCATGAGAAATTCTAGTTTGTATCTGTTGACATTTTGCTCCAGGAAGTCCATGGACTTTTATCCATGAAGTTAGAAATTTGTAAGAACATATACACACATACATATTCATATATAATGGAGATTCAGGAAGTAGCTACTGTGCTAAAGCAAAGAATAAAAGGTGTGAATTTGAATTTCATCCTCTTTCATCACATGAGAGGCAGTCTAGTCTAGTGAAAAGACAATTGGCCTCAGTGTTAGGAAGACTTGGGGAAATCCAAGTTGTTTCTCTGATATATAGTGATGGTGTCATCCTAGGCAAGTTATTTAATCTCTCAATGTCCCTGGCAACTCTTTAAGACTCTAAGTTGAAGAACAGATGTCATTTTGTTGGTATTGGTTGAGAGAGTTTCCTCACTCAGAAATTATACCAATGAAATCATACATTTGGTTCAAAAAATAAACATTATTGATTCGAATGTGAGTCACAGCCCTAAAATGGAGTCTCTTTGAAAGGAGAAAAATATATAGGTAAGCACTGAGAAGTAAAATTGATTGAAGACCAGCCACATTCACACTTTATACTAGCTAGACTTGAGGGCAATGGGGATGAAGAAAATATCAGATATGGATCAGTATTATCATTGTTTTCAAACACTAATGCCTTAGTCTGTGCAATGACAATAGAGATCTAGGCAACTTTGCTTTAATTATCTGTAGACACCTTCACTTTGTTCACAAAGGAAGCAAAACAGAGTTATAGAAACAAGACTTTCTTACTTGACTTCCCTTAAAGCCACATTTTGAAACTTTGAAGTTTCAGCATGTTGCCTGGTTTTGTGGTAACTTGCTTTATAGTGTAGGTAGTGTCAATTGGATGTTGTAGCTATAGAAGGCACTATGTACACATGGAAGTGGTGTGCTTTGACATTCACTGAGAAATACTGTCTTCCAATGAAGCCTTTTCTGTTCTCTTCCATTGTTGCTAGTTCTCTCCTTCACAAAACTAACTTTGATTTATTTTTTTTTAGTTTACTATGCCTTTATATGTGTGTATGTATGTGTATGTAGATCTATGCACTCACATGTGTCTATTGTGCATATGTGCATGCATGTGTGTATACATATACGTGTTTACACATACTTACACACATTCATACTTACACACACATCTTTTCCACCAATAGCAAGTAAACTCCTAGATAGCAAGAATGGCAGTTTGTATTTGTACCTCTTGTGTTTAGCACAGTTCCTGTAACATTTAGGTGATCAATATATATTTGTTGATTAACTAAATGACAATTGACATCTAAGACCATGTGACTTTGGGGCATCTGTCATCTAGTGAAGTTAGATAGAAACCAGGTGGAAAAATGGATGTGAAGGCATGCCGTATCTTTTACTGCTCCCTAGAGGAACTCTCACTCCGTCTACCCATAGTGATCCTAGCTGTGCCGTTGCTGCTGGCCTCAGGAGCTTTCCAAATTCACACTGATACTTTCTATCAGGTTCTTTTTATCTCCATTGATGTAGGAATCAAAGGAGATGTCTGAATGGTTCTCCAAAGCTTCACAAAGAGCAACGTGCTCCATACTCTTTGGGAAAAGGCCTATTTAATGTTAAAGCTTGTGGTTTTCCATCTGGCATCCCCCATGAATGGGAATTCCCTGGCTCTATGCTAAGAGCAGTACTTGAGACAGCCATAGCAAGTGATCGATTAGGACAGAAGGAATGAAAGAAAATCCCTTTCTTCGGCTTGATGCAAAGTTATTGTGAAATTCTCTAGGATGACAGCTGCCTTGGTGCACTGCTCTTTGTGGGGGGTCTCTATCACAACTAGAAATACTCCCCTAGGTCATGTCTCTTGTTCCTGGATTTTGTCCAGTGTGTATCAGATCACTTAGTAACAGCATAAAAATGTTTTGTTCCATCTTGTGAATTAAGCATTTCAGATTCAAAGTACAACTTATCTGTTTATTTTTTGTTCCCATTATGACATGCCCTGGAACCCTATTCATACAAAATTCCTTTACATGTTTTCCCCTCAACCAACCACAGGATCACAGTTCATTAGAACTGAAAGAAGCCTTAGAGAAGACCTCTACGGGTTTTTAACTGGGGGTCCCATGGATAGATTTCAAGAAATTGGTGAGTTTAGATAAGGGAAAAATACATGTTTATTTAATTAACATTTAAGTTAAAGTTAGCATTTCCTTCAGTTTTTAATTTATTAAAATAACATGATTCTGAGGTGTCCTTGGACTTCACCAGATTTACAAAAGACTCTATCAAACCTCTCATCTAGCCCCAACTCTCAATTTAGAGGAGGTAATTGAGGCCCATAAATGTGAAGTTACTACCTTTGGGCATGCAGTTCTTTAGACTCAAGCTTTCCCCAATATCACAATGTATCCATTAATAATAATAATAATATTTATATTTATATGGCCCTTTAATGCTTGGGAAGTATATATATAGCCAGTTCCAAAAGTCTTTGTGCACTTGTAAGTATTAAGATCTTAAAACATATATTTGGGACACCTTGAATATTATCTCACTCAATCCTTATAATTCTGTCAATGACACTATTTTCATTTAGCATATGGGGAAATTGAGGCTGAGGAGGGCTACTTGCCCCAGGTCACACAGCTAGGAAGTAGTGGAGGCAGGATTTGAACTCTATACATCCTGAATCAATTCTGAGTGTTCTATTCACCATGCCATACTATTTCTTGTCTTCCCTTTTTCTTTGTCAAATGATCAAAGTAAAAACCTGACAAATTAAATGAACCAATAAATCAAACAATTTTGTAGAAAAATCAAAGTACAGGAGCATATTTCCATATCATTAGAAGTTGTATTTCTTGATGGAAGTCAGTTAAATCACAATAAAAATCACATATTTCTGTGTATGTGCATATATACAAGCATGTATATTCATACACACAATGAAGTGTGCATACACAGTGCAGTGCATTTATACTTATATATCCACATATTTGTATATGCATAGATTTATACACACACACACACACATATATACACGTGTGAATACTTACACACTCATGTATATACCATCTACACACATATATACTTGTATGCACAAACACGGTACGTCGTATTGTAGATGTACATAAACATATATCTATATTATGTAAACACATACATACGCATAATGCACACACACATATTATGCATGTGTATATGTATATGTAAGCAGCTAGGTGGCACAATACACAGAATTCTGGGCCTGGAGTCAAAAAGACCTGAGTTTAAATCTGGCCTCAGACACTAGCGGTATGACCCAGGGCAAATCACTTAACCCTGTTTGCCTCCGTTTCTTCATCCGTAAAATAAGCTAGAGAATGAAATGGCAAACCACTGTAGTACTTTTGCCAAAAAAAGCCCAAATGGGATCATAAAGAGTCAAACATGACTGAAATGTCTGAAAAAAGCAGCAACAACAAATGTGTATACGTATACATGTGTGTATAGTTAACATGTATATGCGTAGACATATATGGATATACATATACATATATACATAGAGAGCCCACCTCTTGATATAAGATAGTCTGAGCCTCAGAAAGCAGATTCAGTCTGTTGGGGACCATGCTTAAAAACCTTCCCTTTTAAACAGAGCCTTCCAAAGCTTGTATTCTCATGGCATACTGTTCAAGAACCCAGACATAACTCCACTCCTTGATGAAACTTTGGAATAAATCTTTATGGATTACTATAGAAGGCCTAACAATAATGCTATAGGAAATAAAACAAGAATTTAAAAATAAAAATAATTCTTGACATAACACAAAAAGAAATCTTTTACTTTCATTTTCTATTAAGAACAAACAGAAACAAACATTTGAGCCATTGTTTTATGGAGTACTCTTGAAAATACTGGTTTGGAGTCAAATGACTTGAATTCAAATACTAACTCTTCTATGTACTCTGACTTTGGGTGTTGAACTTCAGAAATCTAGGTCTAAGTTCCTCCATGTGTGAAATGAGGGCATTGGAGTAGAAAACTCTTCTGCTCTAAATCCTGTGGTCCTATTAGCAGCATGGTTTTACGACCTGGGAACATTTTGAAAATCAGAGACAGTATAGTCTCCTCACAAACAACAAATAAATATGGAGCCGCTGTTTTGAATAGAACACAGTTCAATATGTTGGATAAATGAATCATTGCCATGAAAACTAATGTAAATACAGTATAGTTATTTTTATAGTTTTTTTAAACTTTATATAGTCAGGCAACATTCTCTGTTTGGGAAAGAAACAGAACATATGTAAAGCATTTGCCATTGTATTTAAAGATATTTGTCTTGTCTCTCATCCAAGTCTGTTACTTTCTTTGAATTTATTCTCCAACTGCCACAAGCACCTATTTTGGTATCCCTCAGTTCTATTAATTTTGCAGTCAAAATGGAAATATGATGCCTTCTCTGGAGTTGAAAACAGAAAGGAAAATTTATAGTGCTTAAGTAAGTACAATTTCTTTTTCAAATATTTGCAAGTGATGAATACTGTGTTTGAAATTAAAATTCCACATGCTCTTTAAATGTTGAATGAGATCTGAACAATATTTATTTTTACTTGATTTTCTGTTATTAATACAGCTATTCTAACTGCAAATTACTATAGTTCCCATTTTTAGCTCTTTTCATTTAAATGACTAGGATTTAAAGTTGTTTCTGTCTTTTTTGGTGGATATTGTATTTCACTTTCATCAGTGGATTGTATTGCTTTCTGATTTGGGCATCCATTTTAGAGGCATACCTGTTCTATACATGCATTTAATTTTAAGAAAAACTACAGAATGTGAAAATATTATATTAATAGAATGAAAAGTTGCTGAAATGCCCTGAAACTTTAAAGAACAAATTAAAAAGGAAGATTTCATATCTGACAAAGAGAGAGAATGAGATTTTATATAAACTTAATATTTAAGTGTTTTCTCTGTAAAATCTCTAAGTAGCAGTATAAATTAGTTACTATAATAGATAAACAAATTAAAGAAAGAAGGGTGAAAGAAAAATCACACCCATTAATATGTTGCCACCTTTACTGTTTTTAATTTCAAAGATTGTCAATACTGCACTTTATTAAACCTTCCGCTTAATTCATTATGCTGTTCAGAATGTAGACCTTATTCATAGTTGCAAGTGACAATGTCCTGCTCATCAGGTTTTGTCGGTTTGTTTCTTTGATATGTTTGCTTTGGCAAATGCCAGTTAATTCTTCAGATGATACATTCTCAATGCTGTTAGCTTATGCTTAACTCTAACCTAGCTGGAACCAGGAATCAAAGCATGAATCTGGCCAGTCAAAGGAAGTGAAAGGTAAGAACTTTCCTACCCTGGGGGAAAGAAATACCTTTCACTAGTTCTCTCCTCTCTGCCATAAATCCATTTGGTCTAGATCTCTTCTGTAGTCAGTAGACACACACACATACACACATACACACACACACGCACACACCCTTTCTGAAAAAAATATAGTATTATTTCATGATCTCCCTCTCTGATTTTTCCCTTTAATATCAAATTTACTCCTTTCCCTCTTTTATTTAACCTTATATGTCCTGCAAAAATGAAAAGCTAGATATTGCATTTTAATGATACTTTTCAATTTTTGCATTTCTTTTTACTTCATTTTGCTTTCTGCTTGAATATCTCTTTACAGTTTTTTAAAAGGAGAAAACACTTTTTTATTATTTGACATTTCCAACTCAATTTAAATATAATAAAATAGTTTCAAAACATAGTCACAAAGTGGTTTGCTCATAGAAGCTTTCCAGACACTTTCTACAGATTGGAGGAGTAGGAAAAAGGTGACTCAGACTTTTAGCAGTCTTAACTCTCAACTCAAATTCCATAACCCCCATTAACATTTGGGAGGTATACAACATTTTTGCCACAGTGAAAGGAACAAAAGAAAATGATTGTACAGAGGGAATATCCTAAACACAGGTACAACTGGCAACAGTTGTGGGGCATATGGATTGTTAGCATGTTAGGACCTTTGCATGCTTGCATAGAGAGGAGAACATATGTTTTGGATTTATATCTTTGCTATTTAAAAAAAAAAGATCTTCAATTAAATAAGTTGTTCGTGTATTAATGGCTTCTGTACACACCTTTATTTGGGCCCAACCGTGTTTTCGGTGCTATCATTCTTTATAATTTGATACAGCTAAATTACCTATTGGCCGAATAACAAGAGCTTCTGATTCTGTCCAAGCAAGTCTTGTCCCATGAAAGACAAAAGGGTTGTTTCTAATACTAATCTCTTTATCGTATCATTTATAAAGGGGTAAGCAAGATTTTAGTTTATGAAATCATTGCTTGCGGTACAGAATTTATAAACGTAGATGCATGATGATATGATTCTTCTAGGTTGCAAAAGTTCTTTCTATTCTGTTTTTTTCTATCTGTCTCACTGTCTATCAAATTTTATTGTTACCTTTTGCTTTTTACAGCATAGTCATTTATCCTGAAATAAACCTCTTCTTTGTCACACACACAGACATAGACCCACACAGAGACACACAGACACACACACAAACTAAGGCAAATTGTTCTGACATTGCATGAAACATTTGACAACTGTAGTCTCTGACCTTTCTAGCAAGAGAAGGAGATTGTGTTTTACTTGTCTTTTTTTTAAATTAATTTTAAAATTTTTATATAGTATGTCCTAGAGTTGAGGCAGTAGACCTGTATTCTAATCCTATATGTGTATTAGCTCCTTTACCTAGAACAAATCAATTAATTGACCTTTTTGATTCTATTTTCTCATCCATGGGTATAGAAACCAATTTCAACATGGGTATTTCCAATCTCTGCCTTTGGTGATAATAAGAAAAGCAATAATGCAGAGAATATTGATATGTACTAATAAATTAAATGCACATAGTGTTTTCTTTGTTGAATACTCTTATCTGCAGATGCCATTTTAACCTTTACAGTAGAGAGTCTGAGGGCTCCTGTATGCTTGACCCAAATAGAAGTGGTATTTACCTAAGGTGTAGGGATTTGCTTCTGACTTTCATTCCTTGAGCGTGAAAACTTGAAATATTTTTATGCCCAATAAGCAAGCACACTGGAGGCTTCTGTTGTGGCAGACTCTTTCCTTTTCTAGGAGAACTATTTATGCAAAAATCCAAGGATTCGTGGATTTGGCAAATGATTCTTTCTCTCCTTGCCTGTGGGCTTCTGAGCCTTAACTGTGCTAAAAAAAATCTGTGCATATCTCACAAATGGGAATCCATCTCATTCATAAGCATTTACCTGGTGCCAAATATATGTTTTGTTCTTTTGAAAATACTGGAATAGATTCATGCTCCAGCAAATGGATGGGAGACTGATAAAGGGCCTTACGCATGGCAGGCACTTAATGATTATGTCATAATTGATAAATTTTTAAATGCCATTCTGGCATGCATTATTCAGCAGTTTAGATTAGCTTCTCAAATTCTTTTGGCTATTTTTGACAATGTATTGCTTTTTTCTCAGTTTTTTGCTTTCACCTGTGTCTCTAAGAATTATATCCTTTATTCAACAATACATGAGATCAGAAATAACTTTTAAAACTTCATCAGATTGAGTTCCGTAGTTTCATACTATAAACTCTGGACAGAGGACCTATAAACCAGAACACACACACACACACACACACACACACACACACGATGTATATACACACTAAATAAATCATATTTAGCTTTTGGTGCCTTAGGTTGTTACCCAAGCCTGGGAAACTACTCACACTATATATGAAAGTCTTAGTTTTTATTTTTTTCCATCAAAAGATCAATTATACACAGAGCCACATAATAGCTATTAATGTAGTTAATTCAAATGTAGTTTGTAAAATTTGGAATTTTAAGTGTTCATGTTATCTTGGGACAAGAACAGTATGCTTTTTGTTGTTGTCATTTTGGTTGTTTCCATCACTTCATGCCCCTATTCGGGGTTTTCTTGGCAAAGATACTGGAATCGTTTGCCATTTCCTTCTCCAGATCATCTTACAGATGAAACAACTGAGGCAAACAGGGTTAATTGACTTGCCCAGAGTCACATAGCTAGTAAATGTCTTAGGCCAGATTTGAACTCAGGAAGATGGGTCTTCCTAATTCCCAGCCCAGTGCTTTCCCCAGTGCTCCACTCAGTATACCTATTGTCCAATAAAGATAGTATTAGGGAGTATTGTGAGCAGTGTAGAGAGCTAGACAGAGTTAGAAAGATCTGAGTTCAAGTCCTACCTCTGATACATACTAGATCTTTGATCTAAGACAAATCAGTTAACTTCTCCCTTGCCTCAGGCATCTCTATCTAGGACTGTTGTAGTACAGGGGCAGATTAGCTCTCTATAGCAAGGAGTATTCAAGAGTTCTGGCTAAGGCCAAAGGTCACAGCCAGATTTCAGTAATGACTCACTACTGGTTTGTGCTTAGGTGAGGTAAAGCACTAGGGAGTGTGTCTCTTTTTTCTAAGCACCCTCAGAACTCCAGTAAAATTTTCTTCCCCAGTATAGTCAACTAATAAATATCTATTTGCACATTTAGCCCAGATTCCTCCCAGTTCTTTATGGCCACATAACTTTATTCATGTTGTTGTTCAGTCATTTCAACGATACGGACTCTTTGTGAATGCTTTTGGGGGTCTCCTGACAGAGATGTTGGACTGGTTTGTCATTTCTTTCTCCAGCTTATTTTTCAGATGAGGAAATTGAGGCAAACAGAGTTAAATGACTTGTCATATTCTTAGTAGTTGCTGTATCACTGAAATACAGAACCAGAAACCAGTAGTTGAAACTCACCTATCTTGCTTCATTATGCTCCCCCTTTTTTCTTTATCATATGCCTTTTCTATCATTTCCTTTCTTTTTTGATTTTTCTACTAATGGCATCTGGAATCTCTATTCCTTCGGTTAATGAAGCTGGTGTCCTAGGTTAAATCCTCCTGTGGCTCCTTAAATTTTCACAAAGAAAAATTTGGTTCCTTTGGCACAGACTGTACCTCTCACCTTGGCCTGTCATCCTTCAGTTCTGTGCCAATGTTTACAAGGGATGGGGCTAGGAAGGGAGTTTTTTTTTTTTTTTGAATAATGAAACTCCATCTGCAGTTCTGCAAAAGTGAAAGGGCTGTGTTATAGCTAGTGGATCAGAAGCATCCCCTTTGTATGTCCAGGGCACCCCTTTCTAATTTTCTTAACACTTTTGTGGTTTGTATTTGTGAATTTTTCACATGTCAAGGCTACAGTTTTCTTTCTGAGTCATTAGGGGTGTTGAATATCAGGAGAGAGAGGGTGAAAACCAAGAATCCAGCACAGAAAGATTTGTTTTGAATGCATAGCTTTTCTTTCTAGACAAACATCCTCAAAGACAAATTCGCAAGTTGTATATATAAGAATTTAGTATCCCCCAGTGCACATAGCAATTTCCTTGCTTTGACAGGGAAATCACACTCAATCACGTAACTATTTGTGTGATAATTGTGTTTACATTATTTAACAAGACATTTGCTATGAAAAGCAACAAATTAATTTGTAGATGGGAAGCAAAACACCCTTTACAACTCTGTTAATGTGTGATGTTTCCTCTTACATTATTCATAAATTCCTTTTAATAAATCCCATTAGTCATAGAAGATTTTCAAAGTTCACGAGTATTTTGAGTTACTCTGTGACCCACTACAAATGCCAATATCTTTTTTTTTCTTACAACACACAATCAAGAACAAGAGATTCTTTATTAGAAAAGGTTTCTTTTCATTCCACACACTTCTGGTTAATATAACCTTTCAAAGCTCAGTCAATTTTTCAATTTTTATACATTTTTATCACTAAGCAGTGATGATCAAAACTGATGAAACAAAAATTCATTTTCTCCCTAAACCAGAGCACTGGATCAATATATACACCCCACTCCCCCCCCCCCATTTACCTTGCAATCTAGCTCTGCCACTTTATTATAATACTCACACACAATTAGTTGGGGCCTTCTCCAAGCCCTGAATCCATTCTGCTGTTTTCTTCTAGGGTCCCCTTGGCCAAATTGACTTCCCCATCTCCTCATGTCACACAACTGTGTGCCCAAATTCTTCTGTACGATGACTGGTCAAAACTGAAGACTATTCTCTTTAGTAAGGAGATGGTTATTTCAGATTTCCTCATATTGGAAAGAATATCATCCTAGTTACATTACCTCACAAAGTGAGGGGTTTTTGGAAAGAGGTCTAGGAAGCACTCAAAGATTTTCTTTTGCCTAGTTGTTCTTCTGGGCTCTATGGGGCACAAGTATACTTTGCTGAATACTATTAAGCAATGATAGCAGAATGAGAAGGAAGAATGTTGGAAAGCTGAAGAGATGGAGAAGCCAAGAGAATATGGGATATAAGTCAAGTCTTTCCTTTGAAGAGCAGCACATATGGAAAGCAGGAAAAGTCAGGAAATTCTAGCCCAATTTAATTTTAAATGGCACATTCAGAAATGAGCTCATTTTATTCCACTGAATGTAAAATAGATACTCACCAAGGACTAACTGGATGCCCACTGGGTATATATTAAAGCAACAAGAGAGTTAAAAGACCTGAATGACCTTTGATCCTAACAAAGAAGAGAAGAAAGATAAGTAGGCAATAAGCAGAAAAAAATAGAATCTCAGAATTATTGAATATTAGAAATAACAGGAAACTTTTTTTTTTATCATTTTCTCCCACCAATTGACGCTATAGATGAGGAAAGTGAGACCAGGAGAGGAAAGAAACCCAGTAAAGGTTATACAGTGAGTTAAGGAGTCCCAGAATGTTGATGCAACCACCAAAGGTCACACAATAAATGAGAGAGGCCCTGAGGGAAAGGGCAGCTAGGTGGCACGGTGGATAGAATGCTAGGCCTGAAGTCAGGAAGGCTCATCTTCCTGAGTTCAAATCTGGCTTCAGATACTTACAAGCCATCCCTGGGCAAGTCCCTCAACTCCATTTGTCCTAATCTTCTGGAAAAGGAAATGGTAACCCACTCTAGTATTTTTGCCAAGAAACCCCCAAATGACTGAAACAACTGAACAAAAGAGAGAGAAGAGACTCCCTAAACGTCACAGAGTGGGTTATGGATACCCAAACAGGTAAATAGATTCAGAAAGTCCCGTGATGCATTAGTAGTTATGTTGAAAAGTTATTTCAGAGTATGTAGACTGGTGCTAGAATATCCATTATGATGTAGTTTTGCAAATTCTTTCTGCACATCACTGGATCTATTAAAATGCTTAGATAGGCAATTGTTCTTTATACTCTTTTCAGTAACTATCACTAGGGGAATTTACACACTCAGTGCTACATAGCCACAGTAATTCTACAGCTACCAAGAAAATAATATTTCCTATTTACTATTGAGTTTTGGGTTGCAACAGCTGGAGAATGGCTAAGATTACTCAAGGAAAAACTTCCTGGAGGAGGGAGACATTAAGCTTTGATTTAGAGTGAATGAGAATTATGACACTTTGCTGGGAGCAAGTAGGAATGTGAATTGTTGAAAGCAGGACGAGCGTCCATTGTAATTCCTATTATGTTCCTTAATTCTGTCAAGGAAGTGACCCAACACTCCAACACTCTGGAAGGATTTATATTATATAACTTTGGATTGTATATCTTTGATCCAAGGATTACATAAAGACCTAAGTTCAAACACAAACAAAAACCATTAGATTGGCCACCAGGTAAGGGAATATCCTAATACTGCAAGTTTTAAAACTCTTCACTATGAAGAAAAAATTGTGATCTGTATCCATACTGCTAAAATCATAGACTGCTTGTGGATATGAAGTGTGGAATAGTTTAGGTAGGCTGAAATGAAGAGCTAGACATTAGTTTTCTTTGTGGGATGGCACAATTTTCAGTTTTGTCTTTGTGTTCACAAGGCCTTGCGGAGTTGCTAACATGTAAGTAGGGACAGAGATACAGAATGTGATTTCGTTGATATAGATAACTCCTAATTGAAGAACAACCCTCTGCTTACTGCAAATTAACACCTACTTTGCTAAGTATAGTTTTGGAAAACTGCATATAGCACTGAGAGTTTAAGTGATTTTCTGACAATCATATAAGCAGTAGTTGTCTAGTCCAGAGACTAGACTTGAATCCAGGTTTTTCTGGTTCTAAAGCCAGTTATCTGTGTAATATTCCATGCTACATCTCTGATCATAGTAGACTCCTAATAAATGGAAGAAGGAAACCAACATTTGTTAAGTACCTACTATGAACCAGGCACTATTCCAAGTGCTTTATTATTGTTATCTCATATGATCTTCTCAACAACCTTGTGAAAAAGGTAGTATTATTATCTCCCTTTTACAGTAGAGAAAGAAGTTAAATTGCCCAGGTTGATACAGTTAGCAAGTATTTGATAGTAGATTTGAACTCAGGTCTTCCTGAGTGTAGACCCTCTGGCATTTTATCAACTGTGTTCCTGGGGCCATCTCCAATGCTCCTGATCTATATCTTCCCATTGGATGAAGATGGTTCTGGAGGAGAAAGTGAGGCTGGTGACCTTGCACAAGGCTCCTTCACTTAAATCCAATTAGCATGCAAGTCACGGCATCATTTTCCTGATGTAATGATACTCTTGAGAATGAAGGAAAAATATCAGTTAACAGTATCACCTAGCTGCCCCTAAATGGTAGCTGACTGATTGATTTATCCCACAAAGACCATATGCAGTTTATCAAAAGCTTTTTCTGCATCTATTGATATAATCATAAGATTTTTGTTACCTTTATTATGGATGTAATCAATTATGTTAATAGTTTTCCTTATGTTAAACCATTTTATTTGGGACTGTTGTATCTATTCCATTAATTAAATTGATTCATAATTTATTATCTGTTTTTACTCTTCCTGGTTTAGGTATCAGTATCACATTTGTTTCATAAAAGGAGTTTGGGAGGGCCCCTTCTTTGCCTATTATTCTAAATAATTTATTTAATATATGTACTAGTTGGTCTTTATATGTTTGATAAAATTTATTTGTAAATCGATCTCATCTTTGTGCTTATTTTATTAGGAAGCTAATTTATGGCCTGTTCAATTTCTTTTTTCTAAAGTAGGTTTATTTCAATATTCTATTTTCTCTTCTGCTAATCTAGCAATTTATATTTTTTGCAATTTACCTTTTTGTAAATATTCTTCCACTTCATTTAAATTGTTAAATTTATTGCATATAATTTGCAAAATCACTCCTTAAAATTGATTTTATTTCATCTTTTTAGTGATATATTCACCCTTTTCACTTTTAATATTAGTGATTTAGTTTTCCTCTCTCTTTTGTCTCCATCAATATTAAGCAATCATTTATCTTTTTTTATTCTTTTTTTCATAAAACCATATCCTAGTTGATTTATTAATACATGATTTTCTTACACTCAATTTTATTAATCTCATCTTTAATTTACAGGATTTCCAATTTACTGGGGTTTTTTT
>JAQQSZ010004852.1:0-14036 GCA_028646595.1 Phalanger gymnotis
GGGGGAGGAAGTGGGGAGAAAATTTGTAATTCAAACGCCTGTGAAATTCAATGCTGAAAACCAAACATGTCAAAAATAAATTAAAAAAAAAAGAGTCTGCGTTGTAACCAATCAGTAAAGAAATAGGAAAAAAAGCATCCTTTAACAAATATTTATTGAACATGTTATGTGGAAGACACTGGGCTAGCTGCTGGCATACTAATACAGCACAGAATCCTTTAAGATAAGTAGATAAATTTTAAAATAAGTACAACCGATATGTTTCACCTTTAGGTTACCAATCTTTTTTACCCTAAAAGACAATGACTCTGGTTGATTACAACTTATAAAATTAAAAAAAAAAAGATTCTGGGAGAAAGAGAATGGGAGAGGTAGAATGGCGTAAATTATCTCAAATAAAAGAGGCAAGAAAAAGCTTTTACAGTAAGAAGGGGGGACATGAGAAGGAGTGAGTGAATCTTACTCTCATCAGAATTGGTTCGAAGAGGGGGTTGGAGCCAAGCTGGCAGCATGAAAACAGGTACTCACTTGAGCTCTCCCCCAAACCCCTCCAAACACCTATAAAAATGACTCTAAACAAATTCTAGAGCTACAAAACCCATAAAATTATACAGTGAAACAAGTCTCCAGCCCAAGACAGCCTGGATGATCACTAGGAAGGGTCTATCACACCATGCTGGGAGCAGAGTGCAACCCAGTGTGAGCTGAGCTGGAAGAGACCAGGCTGGAGTAGATCTGACAGAACAGGCTGCAGGGAACTGAATCACTGGCAGCAGTGGCAGTTTCCAGACTTCTCAACCCACGAATGCCAAAGACAACTGAGCAGGTCAGTGGGAAAACTGTTGGACCTGAATGAAAGAAATACACAGTCTGGCCCCGGCCCTGGGATGGCAGAGTTGGCTGCAGCTGCAGTGACTGTGTTTAGAGCTCCAGGCCCACAGAAGGTGGGAGGAATCAGGCAGCTGATTAGAGTGGGAGGGCGAGGATATCTTTCCTAGTGCTGAGGCAGGGTTTTCTTGCTTTGTCCTGCTTGGATCTGGGTTGCAGTCCTGGTGGGAGGTTCTCGGGGGAGGAGGAGCACTGGTGAGGCAGAGATCGTGGTGGATGTGGAGAGGGAGTCCTCTTGGTAGTTACATGGCAGAAGGGAGTGCTTGAGATCACTCACAGACCAGAGCATAGGACAGGAGAGGAGTATCATAACACCTCAGAATAGAAGTAGCTCTGAAAAGTGCAGTGCAAAGCCCCTGAAGCCTGGGGCATAGCACTCTCCACTCTGAAGGCAGTCACACTGTGACAAAGAGCTCCTAAGTCAAGTAATTGGATGGAAAAATGAGCAGGCAGCCTAAAAGGAGTCAGACTATAGAATCTTTCTTTGGTGACAAAGAAGATCAAAATATACAGCCAGTAGAAGTCAACAAAGTCAGAGTCTACATCAAAAGCCTCTAAGAAAGATATGAATTGTCCTCAGGCCATCAAAGAGTTCAAAAAGGATTTGGAAAATGAGGTAAGAGTAGAGGAAAAAATGGGAAGAGAAATGAGAGTGATGCAAGAAAATCATGAAAAAATGAGTCAACAACTTGCTAAAGGAGACTCCAAAAATACTGAAGAAAATAACAACTTAAAAATAGACTGGGCAAAAGAGATCCAAAAAGCCAATGAGGAGAAGAATGCCTTAAAAGGTAGAATTAGTCAAATGGAAAAGGGGGTCTGAAAGACCACTGAAGAAAATACTGCCTTAAAAATTAGAATAGAGCAAGTGGAAGCTAGTAATTTTATGAGAAATCAAGAAATTATAAAACAGAACCAAAAGAATGAAAAAGTGAAAGACTGTGAAATATCTTATTGGAAAAACCACTGACTTGGAGAATAGATCCAGGAGAGATAACATAAAAAAATTAGACTACTTGAAAGCCATGATCAAAAAAAAAGAACCTAGACATCATCTTTCAAGAAATTATCAAAGAAAACTGCCTTGATATTCTAGAACCAGAGGGTAACACAGAAATTGAAAGAATCCATCAGTTGCCTCTTGATAAAATATCCCTAAAAGAAAACTCCTAGGAATATTGTAACCAAATTCCAGAGTTCCCAGATCAAGGAGAAAATATTGCAAGCAACTAGAAAGAAACAATTTGAGTATTGTGGAAACACAATCAGGATAACACAAGATCTAGCAGCTTCTACATTAAGGGATTGAATGTGGCTTGGAATATGATATTCCAGAGGTCAAAGGAGCTAAGATTAAAACCAAGAATCACCTATCCAGAAAAACTGAGTATAAAACTGTTAGACAGATAATACACAGGAGGAGCTGTAGATTTGGACTCCAGCCTCTAACAGGTTCATTCTTGATCTGGTCAGACAGGAAAGACAGCTTCAAAGGGGTCAATGATAAGCTTTATTCTAGTGTGGCCTTCTCTAACACAGTATTGCTGATAATGGAAGCACTACAAACTCCTATAGCATTCCCTTAACCCTTCTTGCACGAGCTGGTGAGTAGGCAGGGGTACAACTACTCCTACGTCTCATTGGGGTCAATTGAGACAGGCACAACAGGCACAACTAACAACAGGCACAACCCCAAAGGGTTCCCCTAAATCCCCTCAAACTTCAGTGGGGGCCAGTTGAGGCAAACACAGATTTCCCCCTCCAAAGATTTGACGGGGGCCAGTCAAGGCACACAGCATTCCAGCTTGTTCATTCAACCATAAAGGTTCCCCAAGTCACTGACCACTGTCTACTTGCTTCATAGGGTATCAGACAAAGGAGGCATATTGCCAGCAATAGACTCACAAGTTTACATTACCTCATCCCTATATCTCACTGCACAGTCACAGTGGATGTTTACAGTTTCAGCACACATGTTTATATTATTTCTACTTACATAATGCCGTGCAAGCAAGGTGGAGATGGTTTGAACAATGAGCCTGGGAACTCATATCTAGTACCTGAGAAACAGATTGCTATGGCCGTGGATCCTGGGAAATTGAAGTTGTTATGGCCATAAATCTTGGGAAACTGAACTCTAAGAAATAATAACAAAAAATCCACTTTACACACATTAAATGCACCTTACTTACACTAAAATTCACCTTCCTGACCAATACTTCAAGGCAAAATATGGATTTTCGATGAAACAGAGGACTTTCAAGCATTCTTGATGAAAAAATCCAGAGCTGATTAGAAAATTTGACTTTCAAATATATGAATCAAGAGAAATATGAAAAATGTAAACACGAAAGAGAAATCATAAGGGACTCACTAAAGTTGAACTGTTTTGTTTTATTCCTACATGGAAAGATGATACTTGTAATGCATGAGACCTTTCTCAGTATTAGGGTAGTTGAAGGGAATATCCATATATATGTATATATATATATATATACATATATATATATGTATATATATATATATACATATATATATATAGACAGAGGGCACAGGGTGAATTGAATTTGAAAGGATGACATCTAAAAAATAAAATTAAAAGGTGAGAGAGGAATATATCGGGAGAAGGAGAAAGGAAGAGATACAATGGGGTAAATTATCTCACATAAAAGTGGCAAGAAAAAACTGTTGTAATGGAAGGGAAGAGGGGGTAAGTGAAAGGGAATGAGTGAATCTTGCTCTCATCATATTTGGCTTAAGGAAGGAATAACATACACACACAATTGGGTATTTACCCTATAGGAAAGTAGGTGGGAAGGGGATAAGAAAGGGGTAGATGATAGAAGGGAGGGCAGATTGAGGGAGGAGGTAGTCAAAAGCAAACACTTTTGAAACATGACAGGGTCAAAGGAGAAAGCTGAACAAAGGGGGACAGGATGGGATAGAGAGAAATATAATTATTCTTTTACAACATGACTGTCATGGAAGTGTTTTGCGTAATGATACATGTGTAACCTATATTGAATTGCTTGCATTCTCAAGGAGGGTGGGTGGGGAGGGAAGAAGGGAGACAATTTGGAACTCGACGCTCTAAAAACAAATGTTAAAAATTGTTTTTATATGCAACTGGGAAATAAGATATGCAAGCAAAGGGGTATAGACATCTATCCTGTCCTACAAGAATGTAAGGGGAAAGGGAATGGTAGGAAGGGAGGTGATAGAGAGAGGACAGAGTAGGGAAATGGGGCAATCAGAATACATGCCACCTTTTGTAGGGGGGAGGGGAGAAAATTTGTAACTCAAAATGTTGTGGAAATGAATGTTGAAAACTAAAAAATAGATTTTAAAAATTAAAAAAAAATTGGTTCAAAGAAGGTATAACATACTCAATTGTATATAGAAAGTTATTTTAAGCTATAGCAAAGTAGGAAGAAGGGGTTATAGAAGGGAGAGCAGATTGGGGGATGGGGTAGGAAACCACAAAACATTTTCGAGGAGGTGCACGGTGAAAGGAGAGAGAATAGAATGAACAGGGGAGGGGATAGGATGGAGAGAAATTCAGTTAGCAAAAGTAACTGTGAAAAAAAAATGAAGCAAGTTGCTCTGATAAAGCCCTCATTTTTCAAACATATAGGGAATTGATTTATTTTGTAAAAATAAAAGCCATTCCCCATTGATGAATAATCAAAAGATATGAACAATTTTCAAAAGAAGTAATCAAAATTATCTGCAGCCACATTGAAAAAAAATATGGTCTAAAACACTACTGACTGGAGAAATACAAGTTAAAAAAATTCTGAACTACTAGCTCATACCTATTAGATTGGCTAATAGGACAGAAAGGTAAAATTATCAACGTTGGAGGGGATGTGGGGGAAATGAAATGTTTATACGTTGTTGGTGGAGTTGTGAAGTGATTCAACCATTTTGTAAAGCAGTTTAGAACTATGCCCGAAGGGCTGTAAAATCACGCATACCATTTGACCTAGCAATACCATAACTGGATCTCCATCCTGAAAGAGATTAAACACACACAAACACACACACACACACACACACACAACAAAACAAAACAAAAATGAAGAGTATTTGTACAAACAAAAATATTTATAGCAGCTCTTTTCTGTGGGAAAAGAATGAGAAATTGAGAGGATACCCATCATTTGGGTAATGGCTGAAAAAGCTTTGCTATATGATTTATGATGGAATACTAATGTGCTATAAGAAATGCTGGGCAAGGTGCTCTCAGAAAAACCTGGAAAGACTTGCGTGGACTGATGCAAAGTGAAATGTACTGTGCACAAAGTAACGGCAATATTGTAAGATTACCAGCAGCTGTGAATGTCTTGACTATTTTCAGCAACACAATGATCCAAGACAATTTTGAAGTA
Source organism: Phalanger gymnotis (assembly GCA_028646595.1). NCBI lineage: Eukaryota > Metazoa > Chordata > Mammalia > Diprotodontia > Phalangeridae > Phalanger > Phalanger gymnotis. Next base: position 5,280 of record JAQQSZ010004852.1, read on the forward strand.
TTTATGCTGAAAAATGTTATCTGTCCCTAGAGAAAGAACTGGTAGTGTCTGAATACAGATGGAAACATACTTTTTCTGTATTTTTTTTTGTTTTTTGTGTATGTTTTCTTTCACAACATGACTATTATGGATATATTTTGCCTAACTAAACATGTGTAACCTATATCTAATTGCTTGCTTTTAATGGGGTTATAGTATGGAATGAGGAAGGGAGAAAATCTGGAACCTTAAAGTTTTAAAAATGAATGTTAAAAATTATTTTGATGTGTAACTTGGGAAAACAAAAATAATAAATAAAGCACCAAAAAATTACACACACACATACACACACAAACACACACACACATATATATATACATATATATATATTTCACAAATACATGTCAAGACAATTTCTAGCATTCATTTTTACAAGATTTTGAGTTCCAAATTTTCTGACTCCCTCCCATCCCTCCTGTATTCCAAAACCGGTAGGCAATGTGATATAAATTATGTATGTACTATTATGTAAAACATATCCATATTGGTCACAGTTGAGGAAAAAAGAAACAGATGAAAAGAAAAAAAATTATGAAAAAATAAAATAAGTGAAAAAAGTATGCTTTGATCTGCATTCAGTCCATCAGTTTTTATCTGAATATAAATAGCATTTTCCTTCATGAGTCTTGTATCATTGTATTGCCAAGAAAAGTTGAGTCATTCACAGTGGACCATCACACAATGTTGCTGATACTGTGTACAAAATTTTCCTGGTTCTGCTCATTTCACTTTGCATCAGTCTGTACAAGTTTTTTCTAGGTTTTTTTTTTCCTGAAATGTGGCTGTTCATTTCTTATCACACAATAGTATTCCATTACATTCATATACCACCACTTGTTTGGCCATTTTTCAATTGATGTGCATTCCTTCAATTTACAGTATTTTGCCACCATAAAAAGGGCGGCTATAAATATTTTTTCACTTGTAGGTCCTTTCCCCTCTATTTTATGATCTCTTTGTGATACAGACCTAGAAGTTGGAATTGATGGATCACAGGGTATACACAGCTTGGTTTCTCTTTGGGCATAATTCCCCATTATTCTCCAGAATGGTTGGATCCATTCACAAATCTACCAACAGTGCATTAGTCTCAATTTTCACAACTCTTTTGCAGCATTTATTATTATTTTTTCCTCATAGCATATTAGCCAATTTGATAGTTATGAGGTGGTAGCTCAGAATTGCTTTAATTTGTATTTTTCTAATCAAAAGTGATTTAGAGCACATCTTCATGTGCTTTTGTATAGCTTTGATTTCTTCATCTGAAAGCTGCCGGTTCATATCCTCTGACCATTTATTTATTAGGATATGGCTTGTATTCTTATAAATTTGACTCAGTTCTACATGTGTTTGAGAAATGGGGACTTTATCTGTGACACTTGCTATAAAGATTGTTTCCTGGCTTTCTGCTTTCCTTTTAATTTTAGTTGCATTGGCTTTGTGCAAAAGTTTTTTTAATTTAATGTAATCAAAATTATCTATTTTACATTTCATAATGCTCCCTATCTCTTCTTTTGTCATGTATCTGTAACCATTTAATTACTCCTTTAACAATTTGGATGCTATACCACTTGGTGTATATATGTTTAGTACTGATTATTACTTCAGTGTCTATCATACTTTTTAAACTATAAAAACATTAAACCTGTCATTTCCTTCCTTATCTCTTTTAATTAGGTCTATTTTTGCTCTTTCTCTGTCTTGGATCAAGATTACTACCCCTGATTTTTTTTTCTTCAGACGAAGCATAACAGATTCTGCTGCAGAACGTTACCTTTACCCTCTATGTATCTCTCTCCTTCAAGTATGTTTCTTGTAAACAACATATTGTTTGATTCTCATTTTTGATCCACTCTACTATCCATTTCTTTTCTATGAGAGATTTCATCACATTCACATTCACAGTTATTATCACTAACTGTATATTTCCCTCCATCCTATTTTTCTTCCTCTTTGTCCTCTCTCTCCTTTCATACTTCCCCTTCCTTGACAGTGTTTTGCTTCTGTTTACCACCTCCTCTGGTCTGCCCTTTCTTCTGTCGGTTCCATGCCCCCCCACCCCCAATACCTTCACCTGCTTTACTTATTCTCATCCCTTCCTACTTCCCTGTCTGGTAAGAGATTCCTATATTAAACTGATTGTGCATATTATTCCCTCTTTGAGCCAATACTGAGAAGAGCATGTGGTTCAAGCGATGTCCATCATCTACCCTCTCATCTTTACCTCCACTGTAATATGTCATTCACACCTCTTCATGTGAAATAATTTACCACATTCTACCTCACCCTTCCTTCTGCACCCAGAATACTCCTCTTTCTCATTCCTTAATTATTTTTTTATTCCTTCAAATTCACTTTATACCCATACTCTCTTTGTATATTCCTCCTAGCTATACTGTTAATGGAATATTTTTTTAAGAATTACAGGTATCATCTTCCCATATATTGATGTACAAAGTTTAGCTCCATTGAATTCCTTGTTTTCTTTTCCCTTTTTACCTTTTTAGACTTCTCTTGGTTCTTGATATGGGAGATCAAAAATTTTTATGAAATCTTATGATTTCTTATTAAAACTTGAATTCTTTCTATTTCATTGAATAACCATTTCCCCCCTTTGGAGAATAATGCTTAAATTTGCTGGGTAAGTGATTCTTGATTGTATTCCTAATTCCTAGTTCACATCATGTTCCATGATCTTAGATCCTTTAATGTTGCAGCTGCTAAGTCCTGTGCAATCCTCATTATGACTCCTCTATTTTTTAATTGTTTCTTTCTGGCCACGTGCAATATTTTTTTTTTTCCTTAACCTGATAGTTCTGTAATTTGGCTATAATGTTCCTTGGAGATTTTCTTTTGGATTCTCTCTCCTGAGGTGATAGGTGGATTGCTGTAATGACCATTTTGCCTTCTCATTCCAGGACATTAGGGCAGTTTTCTCTATAATTTCTTGAAAGATGCTGTCCAGGCCCTCATTTTGATTATGGCCTTTGGATAGTTTGATGATTCTGACATTGTCTCTCCTGGATCTATTTTCTAGAGCAATTGCCTTTCCAATAAGGTATTTCACATCTTCTGTTTTTTTCATTCTTTTGAATTTGTTTGATTGTTTCTTAATATCCCATAATGTTATTAGCTTCCACTTGCCCAATCAAACCTCTAAGAAGTTGTTTTTCTCAATTAGTTTTTTACTTCCTTTTCCATTTAGCCAATTGTACTTTTTAAGGAGTTGTTTTCTTCAGTGGATTTTTGCATTTCCTTTTTCATTTAGCCAATTCTGCTCTTTCAGCAGTTGTTTTCTTTTCCCAATCTGTTGATTCTTTTTTTCATAATTCTCTTACATCATTCTTACTTCCCTTCCCAATTCTTCCTCCACCTCTTGTATGTGATTTTTAAGCTCCTTTTTGAGCCTTCCATGAATTCTTTCTGGGCTTAACACCACTTCCCATTTTTCTTTGGGGCTTTGCCCATAGGTGTTTTGACATTGTTGCTCTGTTCTGAGTTTGTGTCTTGGTCTTCTGTGTCACAGATTATTGGTTTTGTTTTGTTTTGTTTTTTGTTCATCCTTTTTGATTTGTTTATTTTTTCCCTTTTTCCTTTCTTTTAAATTTGAGCTCTGCTACCATGGTAGAAGGAACACTATCTCAGACTTCTTGTGCCAATGGCTGCCAACCCTGGTTGTTTACCTGGTGCTGCATTGATGGTTCCCTGAGGCCCATGGAAGAGCTTTCTGTCAAGTGTTGTGCTGAGGAGGTGAGGTGAGGGTAGTTTGCATTTCAGGAGGCCTTAGATGTCTGGCAGTTTGCCTGGTGCTGAGCTAGAATCCTACTGGTGGTTTCTAGTGTATGCTGAGGCTTGTGGGATGATTCTGCCTTTCCCTGCAGCTATAATGAAGTAGATGGCAGTCTGGCCTCTGAAGATTGCTGGTTTAGCCAGGGATATGTTGAAGCACCTGGAGGTATGGCCCCTGGAGGATGCCCGTTTGCCTGGGTCTACATTGAAGTATATAGTGGTTCTTAAAGCTGTAGTCTACCTGTTTCTTTGGCTAATGCTGAGGCAAGCGTGGGTTCCTGATATTCGCCTTTGCCTGTTCTACCACACTGGGGCTCAGGATCTCCTGCTGGTTTACTGAGATGAGGCTTGATGTTGGCTTGCTTGGATGCTTCCTGTCCTGGACTGTGCTTCTCTTACACTTGAGTGATACAGAACTTTCTCACCAATCTTCTAAGTTTCTTGGACTAAAAGATTGTTTCACCCTGTCTTTTTGCTGGTTCTGCTGTTCATGGATTTGTTCCAGGGTGTTACTTTACAGTTGTTTGGAGGTGAATATAGGAGAGTTACAGCAATTTATTGTTTATTCCACCAGTTTTTTTTTTCCCCGGAAGTCTCCTCCACAGGGATTTGAGGTAGATAAAAATTAGAAAATGGTATGGGTTGTATCTTTTTGTTCACACATAAATTGGATTTGTGGGGCATAGATGCAACATTGTTGGCCTTTCTTTCTCTTCTATGGTCATCAAAGTCCAGTGGCAAGACAAACTTGGTGTCTTTGATGTCTAACCAAGCTCTAAGCAACTGCTTTGGCTTGCCTCATGGCTATTAGTACAAATTGTTCTTGTCCACACATTCTGTTGGGGAAAGTTTTCACATGCTTGGGTTAGACACCTACTAAATCATTGATGGATTTTAGACATTTTGGTTACCCTCAATCTGTTTTAGCATATCTTCCAACACAGTTTACTGGGTTGTGAGCACTATGCATGCCACAACTTCTAGAGCCAGGTGAGAATTGGGTGAATCAGGTGCTCACCAAAGGTAGAAAGCAGCCCCCAAAAGGGTCTTTCCTGAACACTCTATACCTTATGTTATGCTATGTTATGTTATGTATGTATATGCATACATGTATTAAATATGTTTATGTGCATGTGTATATGTATATGTGTTATATGTTTATATACATGGATATGTATGTATTGTGTATGTATAAGAGTATCTATACATGTATCTTTGTATATGGGCATATATGCTGCATTGTACATATTTGTGTCCATATATACACATGCATAAAACATGAAGCAATATATGTACACAGACACACATGTTTTGCACACTTCTGCCTTTCACTATTTCATTATTGAAATTGACTGTGTAAAAATAATTTAAACATAGGGCATGATTTTCATGGAACTCTTCACCTCTTTCTCATCACTGTGAGGCAAAAATGCCTTTGAAGTCAATAGGAGGGCCACATGCAAAAGAGAACTGAAGATATAGTAGGGAATATAAAGTTACTATTTTTTTATTTGATTAAATTTTTTAAAGCCAACTGAGAAATGCTTTGGAAAAAGTTGTTTGGAACAGAAATAATATATAGATTGAGATTTTTCCCACTGCATAAGTTAGTAACTTTGAGAAGTTTAGTTAACTATTTCAGGCCTTTGGATATGAATAAGCATAGAGAAATCTCTCTGCAATAAAGAATACCTATGGTATTTTCAGCACAAGAAAAGATTTTCCAGCCCTATTCTACTTTGTGTATAATTGCAAATTGTGTTTTCATTTCTTCATAAAGCATAGTATGGTACAATTCTTTCCATGTACCTATGTAATAGTGATTAAGGTGGGACTTTTTGCTGTTCTTCTCTTAAGTGCTTTTAATGATTCTAGCCTTTGTTTGAATTGATGGGAAACCTTTTGCTGTCCTTGTCTTGGAATATTTCTCAGCTATTTCTCAGCATTAAGACAATCAGGAGTCAGTGATTTGTATATGATATGATACTAGAGATGGGGAACTTTCCCACACCCACACCTCAGGGCTCTGAACAGGATATAATTGAGGAGAGCTTGGTATTTTACTTTTGGGGCACACTCGTGGAAGGAATGTTGAGACTCTGGGCAAGCTGCAGCTGATGCCCAGTTATGCAACCCAGATATTGGTTCTTTTCTGGTAATTATGTATTGTGATTTGAATCAGACAAGGTCTGTTTGTTTTTGTTTGCAATTTCTGTTTGTATTTGCCTTGAAGTTCAGGGGGCTGATTTTTTTTCCAATGAACTAAGTGAATGATATTTGTATGTTGGGTTAAGGTAACATTGTTAATGCCTTAACATTGCTTTCCTTAGTAAAGCAGCTCAAAGAACCTGTGTTGGAAGCTTTCTGTGTGCTGGTTGTTGGTGGGTCTTACACCCCTACAGCAGCTGCTAGCAGATTGTTACTAGGCATAGACATGGCAGGATCTGCAGATTAAAAGGAAAGTATGGAGTTTGGGGGTACTGAGATGGTGGTTAAATGTTTCTCAGTTATTGGGCTGCTCTTTGTACATGTGGTGGCCATGGTTCTGTGGAGCCCCAGAGGCCTGAAGGAGAATGGGCAAGTGGCAGTGACAGGAGTGGTTTCATAGGAACCCAGAGCAGGGACCTTGGGAGACAACCTCTCCCTACACCTCCCTACCCCACTAACACTCTGAAGGAGACAGTCTAGAGCAGAGGCTGAGGGAGGAGAACAAGCTGAGAATTAGCAGAGGTGTGAATGGCTGGAGTGAGGTCTCGAGTTGATAAGCCTGGCTTTGAAGAACTTTGCTGAAACCGTGAATATCTTGAGATTATATTGTGTATGGAGTTTTGAAATAGGAGTAGAGAATGAATTTGGCGACTTGGAGAATGGCCTTCATGCAGATTTGGCAGGTGAGGAAAAAGAAGACGCAGACAGTGGCTGCCAACATATTGACCCAGACAGAGCAGAAGATTGCCTGCATGTGGTGAGCTGCCTTCCAGATGACTTTGGTAAGGTGAGCACAAAGGTGGGGAACTGCCTGCATTGGGATTCTGGCAGAAACCAGTAGTGGCCGGCCATAGCTGGACAACCAGGAACCCAGGAGCTCGGAATTCAGCCCTGGTGGCAAGATGGAAACTTTGCAGCAAGGTGCTGAGTGTGCCTTTTTGCTGCCTTCCACTGGGACTCCTTGGGACACATGAGGGAGGAGTGGAATTGACTATGGTGGTTGGGGAGAAGTGCCTTAGAGCTCCAGGACCCCGCCCTATTGGCTTTGTTGCCCAGCTGCCCCTCAGGACTTGGAAGCAGGGTGCGGGAGCAGTGTGGGGAGAACACATTCCCAAGAGAACTCTATTTGGATTTTGTGTTGGGACTTTGCTAATTAAAGCATGCTGGTAGCTGAGGGTGCCAGAAGGAAGCCTACAACTGCTGTGTGGGGAGGACAGACCCTCAAGAAGAACTTTACTTAGACACTCTGTATGGACTAAAGAGATTTATTGGCTTTTACCTAGGGGTGGATGGTGTATTGTAAACAAGTATTTTGGGGATGATACTGAATGATATATTTTGTTATAGTTCCCTAATCAATTGGATCACAATGTATAATGCTTCTATTTATTTTACGACTCATGGCCATTTAATTTAGGTTTTTGTTAGGCCATGGACCCTGGAGGAGTGGATTATGTAATAGTAATTAAGGTGGGACTTTTTGCTGTTCTTAAGTGCCTTTAATGATTCTAATCTTTGTTTGAATTGGTGGGAAACCTTTTGCTGTCTTTGTCTTGGAATATTTCTCAGCTATTTCTCAGCATTAAGACAATTAGGACTCATTGACTTGTATATGATATGATACTGGGGATGGGAAACTTTCCCACGCCCAGCTGGGGTGAGGTCAGAGACCTCAGGGATCTGAACAGGATATAAATGAGCTTGGTGTTCAACTTTTGGGGTACACTCATGGAAGGAATGTTGAGACTCTGGGCAAGCTGCAACTGCCCCCCAAATATGCAACCCAGATATTGGTCCTTCTCTAGTAACTATATATTGTGATTTGAATCAAACAAGGTCTGTCTGCTGATGTTTGTAATTTCTGTTTGTATTTGCCTTGAAGTTCAAGGGGCTGATCTTTTCCCACTGAACTAATTGAATGATATTTGTATGTTGGATTAAAGTAAGATTGTTAATGCCTTAACATTGCTTTCCTTAGTAAAGCAGCTCAAAGAACCTGTGTTGGCAGCTTTCTGGGTGCTGGTTGTTGATGGGTCTTACACCCCTACAGTAGCTACTAGCAGATTGTTTCTACACTCTATCCCTCACATACCATTTTTCAAAGTTAATCAATTATTTTTTAATTTTTATACTTTTTCTACCTTATTCTTACTCCTATGGATACCATGCATCCTAATTCAGGGTTGCTCAAAAATTCATAGTACCTCAGGATTTAGAACTGAAAGGAACTTTAGTAATCCCTCAACAATTATATTTTTTCTTATTTGAACAAATCTAGTTTGATGCATAATAAAGTACCATAATGAGCAAGTTCAGGTTAGCATCTCTTTTTTCTGTAAGAAATAAAGTAAAATCTATTTAGTATATCATTCAAAAACTACATTGTGGCTATAATCTACCTTATCAACCTATGTTTCAAGTGAACTCTTTCGAGTTATAATCCCCTCCAGTCTTGTATCATCTCTTTACTCTTCCTTATTTCACCTGTAATTTCTGAGATTAGCTTCCACCTTCAATTACCATCCAGTGAAATACTTCCTATATTAACAGCCCATTTTAAGAGTTTCATTTTTATAAAAGCTTCTTTAATTCAGCAAGCTGTAATTGTCACTCTCAGACTTGCAAAAGAGCTCAGGGCCATCTAATCCACTGTATACAAGAAGAAAATCTCCTGTGAAACAAACTCAACAAGTGGTCACTCAACTTTTGTTTAAAAAAAAA
>JAQQSZ010004853.1:0-14036 GCA_028646595.1 Phalanger gymnotis
TCTTCCAGTAGTATGTATATATACATATGTGTGTATAGAGCATCTCTTTATACATGTGCACATACATATATACATACATACATATGTACATAAACACACATCCATTTAGATACTGGCATACATGCTTGTATGTATACATGTATATAGTCTCAGCAGATTCACAATGCTCTACTGACATCCAGTTTTTTATATGTTCGTGTATATAAAGAGAATATGTGTCTATATCTTGCGTGTGTCAAAAAGAAATGTGTGTGTGTGTGTGTGTGTGTGTGTGTGTATTATCTTCTAGCGGCTTCATATCTGATTGTCTTCCAGTGTGTACATAATACATACATATATGTTGTTAAACCTGAAAGTTTGGTTGAAGAAGGCAAACAAGCTAGGTGATAGAAAAATTCATGTTATTTATTATTTTCCCTTAAAGCATAGCTAAACTAGCTTACTTGTGCATACAAGGAGTCAGAGCATAAGCTCTGGCTGCCTGAACAAAGGAATGAGAAAACTTATGTACATTATTTTAGCAGACCCAGCAAGCCTGTGTTACCTCACTTTTATGGTCCCCATGCATGTTTAACCATGATACAAGAAGAGGATTTTCCTTAGTGGAATAGGGATGTAAAGAATGTTGACAAAGGTCACTTAATATTAAGCGAGGTAGTCTTTCTTGGGGTTAGGGTCTCATCCTTTAATGGCTAACACGGGTAAGAATGTCCTTAGGTGAGTCTGATCTGGCCTTGTTGACAGATGTAAGGGTATTTCCTGAGCAAACTCTAGAAAACAAAGAAGCCCAGGTCCTGGATCTTCTTCCAGTTACTCATTAATTCAGGCTCTGGGTCTGGTTGAAATTAAAAATGATATAAAATAGTTTAAAACGTTCCACATTTCCTCCTTTTGGTCAAAGGTAAGCTGGAAAAACCTCTATCTTCCTCAGGCGTGAAGTTCTAAAAATCCTTATCTAGGTGGATTCAGTTTTTTTCTTTCTGTGGTTGGACATCCCCAGAGATGGGCAGTAATTGTAAACTAATTGTAAACAAGCAGAGGGAGCGAGTTGCAAGGGGGATCAGGGTAGGGAGCATAATGGGGAAACTAGAGCAGCTAAGTAAATTAAGCTAAAGACACCAAAGGTACAGGTAAACAGTCTTGGAAATGCAAGGGACTCAGAAAGGGAAAGAGCAGTTTTTTTGTTCAGGTTCTGGTCCGGGCTCTTGGGAGGGTTGCCTGCATCTGATACTGTCCCCTTCAGGCTCCTTTGAAACCGGAGGGCAAGGTGTCCTATGGGCTCAGATGTCCGCTTGGGAGCAGGGGCAGTACTCAGATGTGACAGAAGGATCAAGGAATCCATATCCACAAGTTGGCAGCTGTAGAAGTAGTCAGACCTAACAGGAGCTCCCAGAACACATATGATTTGATAATCGAGAGAAAAACAGCACAACATTGGTCCCAGACACACAGGGCTAAGTTCAAACAGTACAATAAATGGTTCAGTATCCCAGCCACACAGAGCTGAGTTTAAACAAACACAATAAAGTTCTTCTCATATTCACAAAACTGCCCAATTACATTGAGTCAGGTACAGACCAAATCACTTAGATGGTTCACAAAAGACTGGTATTGAGAGGGGGAAATTTACATGTCACGTGTTTTACATTTACATGTTAGATAACCAAGAAAACTTAAACATGAGTCATACAAAGTAATGCAATCATTATTAACAATGTTGAACGTCATAAACTTCCTCGTATCCCAGTAACACAGTACATATAATATCATAAACTTTAGTCATACCATGTCTCTTTGATGGCATTTACAAAATAACCCACAAGCCATTCTTAACAAAGCTTAAAATGTTTCTGATTTAATTCCAGCAAGTAATTGCACAATTTGTATACAAAGTAACTTTAAATCACGGTTACATATTCCCAATGTCCATTTAAAGCAGCATGTTTTTTTTTTTTTTAATTTCAGATGCCTGACTGTAGTTATCTGGTCCCTAGACAGTAAAAGAGAGTTCTGCTTCTCTGGTTCAGATCTAGAAATTCTCAGACAATTCTAACTTAATATAACTTAGTACAATCACTTAAATTTGGCTCTCCTTTTTGAAACTTCAGAGTATTTCAGTATATATATCATCTGCTGTTTCTATCCTTACCTAAATTTTGTACCTGGTATAAGAATACTTTAAAATATGAAGGTCCAACCATAAATTGAATTCATCTTCCTTTTAAAATTATTAGACAGATACTTTATAAAGGAGATATAATTTTACTTGTAACAACATCTTACACAATTTTCTTGTGCAAAAATCTGCATTTAAGATCTTATTACCAAAACATACTTATTAGCCTGAATTTCCAGGATTGGTAAATTTTGGAGCCAATCATACACGTCTGTATATAATTCTTAGGGGAATCAATCTGATCCTATGGCTTTTTCTCAAAATTTGCTATCCTTTTTTTTTTATTAGACATCTATCACATTACATCTTTGCCTTGTTACTTCGTCTAATCATTTCCTCCTTTTGGAGGATGTTATCTCTGTATTATTTTAATCTTTATTTGGCCATGAACATAAGTTAAAATTGTAAGCTATTCATTCCTGCAGCCTATTACAATAACTTAGAATTATTCCAGTATTCATCTATTACCTAACAGATTCAGCATTGTGCTTACAAAATGTCTTGATAATATAAATTTGGTATGAAAGAAAAGAGGGACAATGTCATATATCTTAACAGAAGGAAAGAACTTCTTTAGCTCTATTTGATTCCAGGCATGAGTCATATCTGATAGCCAATCATATAGATGATGAAAGCAGGGCTTAGGAGTAATAGGTGGGGATTTTCCTCTTCAGAAAGGAAATAGCAGAATTGGGAAGTAGAGTCAAGAAGATCCTACCTAGGCCGTGTCCAAGGTAGTCTTCAAAACTTTTTCCCAGGCACAGATATCCACCTTTAAAGTTCTCAGTCTATAATACCTGCCATTCTACTACTGGCTTCATGTGACCTATCCCTATAATCAAGAGCTTAAAACAATATTAAATTGTAGTCCCATAAAATCTTAAATAGCAAATAAATAACCTTCAGATAGGACTGTTCCAAATTTCATTGAGCTAATAATTATCAAACCAAGCTACCTAACTTTTCTATCTTCTAAATACTTCTTTTCCCTTTTTCCCAAATTATTCCCATTAATACTTTAGAAACCATATTATCTTTTATTTGGTTATACAAGAGTACCAATGTAACCAGTCATTTGATTAAAAACAACACGATTTCACATATTTGCATTTATCCAATTTTCCATTTTCCCCATAAAGCCAACTTCTTTCACAATGGTAACAGATTCTGGCAGATAACTTCCTTTTTGTCACTACCTGCTTATTTCTGATTTAAGAGATCTGCCATATCATCTCCCCCTGAGGGCAGGTTCTTTTCCATCAGATGGCAAGCTTCACTAATAAAAACTACCAAACCAAATCCCATCTCAAGTCTAGTCTAATCTTATCAGTTCTGCTGAATTTAACAATCCAGGTTTGGAGGCTTCTGACCCCTACTGTTTTCTTGTTTTCAGTAAAACTCAAATCCCAGTAACTGCTGCTCCTCCCCCTTCCTTCCCTTCTGACAGGTGGGCAAAGGTAAAATTCTTTCTTCTTATCTAAACTAAGGGCAGGGAGGAGTAAGGAATCCAGACTGCCGTTTTGAACCTCCTTACTCAAAAACCTAGAGTAAGACATTGAATGGGCCTTTCTTGGAGAATGTAAAACACATGCTTTAACCACTCTCCCTAAGGCTTCTATAGATAAGCATTAATTTCCCAAGTATAAGGGTCTCACCCAGAAACTCAGAAAACTCACAGTAGGTTTTAACTGAAACCAATTAGCTTACAGGTGGAAATTCAGCAGGCCTTCTGAAAATTATACAAAAGATTTTACAGAGCGTTTTCAAAAGTAATTTCCCTTCTTTAAAACAGTTTAAAATTTATCCTGCTATTAAAAGGAATACTCACTAAACTTTACTGAAGACAATTATTTACAAGGTTTTAAAATGATAGACATCTCTTTCTTTTTCCTTAAAGCAAATTAACCCTTAAACGCTGGAATTCATTAACTAAGTTGGTGCCAAATGTCCTCATTCTCAAATATTGCACAGAATTCCTAGATATTACAAAGTTTCTTAGTCAAAAAGGTGTTGTAATGGGGAGGACACTTATTTTCTATAAATTACATAACCAATTAAATTAACCTTATCACAATAACAAAGTTTACCAGGACTTTAAAAACTTACTTCATAGGAATTCCTCTACACAGAAACTTTATACATGATGGATAAGAATCCATGGCTAGATGGTTCCAAAAGTCCTTGTTTCAGTTAACAACCTCAATTTCTGAATTAGGCACAGTTCTTAATCTAATAACATCTAGATTATAAGAGAAATTGTTTTTCTAACAGCACAGGCAATGCAATGTTAACCAAGTTGCATAATATAACAAATTTAGAAATATAAGTACACCACAAGCAATTATCATGTATTTAAAACTTGAAATGGACTATAACTTAGTTGGATGAGCAAATCAAATCTGGATTCATAATCACTAAGGGTAACATTTTAATTTCTAAGGTCCAATACTCCTAGCACTGTAAAGAAAAGATTATTATCTATAAAATCACATTTTTCTTCAAAATTGCTGATGCATCTGTTTGCAAAATTACACAATTTAGAAATGGAACAATGCCCTAAACATAATTATGCATTTTAAAACTTGAAACAATCCATTTATCAATTTAGGTGAATGCACTTCTAAATCTCCATGCACAGAGAATCTTTCATCTCATCATTTGAAACTATACCTTTAAATCACCAGATATATTCTCATAATAGAAAGTCTGTTCTCATGGTTAAATATCAATATTATTAATTATTTACTTGTTATAACCACATATAACAGTTCTAAATTGTCAAATTTTATCATATCCCTTTAAAAACCCAATTCACATATATCAAAATCAGATTAAAATTGCTATAATATAATTTCTTACCACACAATGGTCTTCTCAAATTTCACAATCTAAGAGAATTTTAGAAATACAATGCAATTTTAGAAATACAGAAACAATTTTCAGATGACATCAATTGCATTTCCAGATTACCACATAAAGAAATCATTCCACTTATTACTTGTGGTATCTAAAAACCACTTCAAATAACAATTACATTAATTTAAAGACAGATAACAATAATGTTGTATCTAATATATACCAGACTTTATGTTAAGCATTTTACAATCATTATGTTTTGATCCGGTAACAACCATCATTATTTTCCCTTTACAAATCAAGAAGCAGGTTGAACAGAGATTAAAATACAGTTTTGCAATTGGAACAAAGAAGTGAGAAGTTACCTAGAGCAGAAGCTGGTATCCCAGTGGTGACAATTCTGGGAGGCAGAAAGTCCAAATCCACCTCACCCTTCCCCCACAAATGCAGAAGTTACTGAGCCTAGAGCGGTTTCGCAACTGCTGGCGACAGAGTGGGCAGAATGCATAGGACCTGGGTGACATTTCCAAGCTTTGCCAAAAAGGATGGGCTACAAAGGTACCCAGGGGGCACAGGACTGTCAGGATACTGTGGGTCTGTGAATTTCTGTCCTTCTCCTCCTTTTGCCAGGTGGGGAAGGGTGATTTAAGTTTTCCCTACAGTTCTCCTGCATTATCTTCTCCTAATATGATGTGGGATGAGAGGAGTTTGTTTTAGCTGCTCTAACTTTTACTGCAGCCTTGGCTCAGTCAGAGACAAGACAACAATGGTGAAAGATCTCAGTGGTTGTAACTCAAGTAAACTTCACCTTTTGCTCATTCCTTCAAAACCTTTTGCACTTAAATCTAAGGGAAAAGATTTCCTCTTAACTCTGGGGAAGGAGTGGGGAATGATAAGTGATCAGCATTAGGAGGAGGTTTCAGCAAGAGTGTGCTCCTGGAGTGATTTTACAGTTCCAGGAGTTCTCTCTCAAAATACAACTAATCAGTTTCCAAATTTTTAAATGAATAATCAATCCCAGAATATGCTAAAATGTTTCAGCTCTATTTCCATTGTAAGTCCAAGTTGGGCAGAGAAGGAACCACAAAGAAAAGAGTCCTTGTTTCCCTAGTTGCAGCCTTAGAATTCTCTGGCTACCTGTGTTTCAGATTTTACATGGTATACACATAGAGCACGTGCTCTCACAGAGACAATTAACAGACCATTAACAAAACAAATACAGAACAAATACAGACTAAGCTCAGAGTTTAAACAACAGAGAATTAGAAGCTTTCATGAGTTGGCTATTAGCACCCCTATGGTCTTTGGGGAAGCCTTGGCATTCCTGAGTTTTCTGACTCTCCATATGCTATCCCTTAGGAAGGGGGAAAGGGGAGATGGAGGAGGACTAGGGCAGGTAAGGGAAGGCTAGGAGAAAGGATAAAATGCATTTATCTTCCCCATAATCAGAGCCTTTAAGGGAATGATGCAAGAATAGGGCAGAAAGCAAAAACAGAGCCCTTAAGGGAAGGGGGGAAAAGGGGAGGAGGAGAAGAGAGAGAGGAGGCAACAGTAGCAGAACAGAGTTACCTCGGTCTGGATCAGAGACTGTCCTGGGAGGCAGAGGGGGAGGGGGTAACAGCAAAATGCAGTTTTTCTACCCAGGATCAGGGCCTCCAAGGGAAGGAAGGGAGGGAGGGGGTGAGGAATAGGGTGCAGGGAGTGGAGGAACGATTGGACTTCTAATTCTAGTTTCTGACTGATCCATAGCTAATTTTCTAGATCAATCAGTCTTTCCAGGGGATCTATGTGCGTTTGTCTGCAGATCTGTGTTTTACCACAGATTTGATCCCTGCCCCCAGAGCTAGCTTAAAGGGAATTTTCGTACTTCATCCAATTTTGTGGGAGTCCTTTTTGGAAGCTGGGAATGGAGACAACTTACCCCCACCTTGTCAAGGCCAAAATTCCAGGAAAAATTAATCCTGTGGCACCCAAAGCATTGGCAAGATTGGGCTGCATTGTCCTGTTTCCATCATTTCCATCCGAGTCATGGCACCATCACTGTTAAACCTGAAAGTTTGGTTGAAGAAGGCAAACAAGCTAGGTGATAGAAAAATTCATGTTATTTATTATTTTCCCTTAAAGCATAGATAAGCTAGCTTACTTGTACATACAAGGAGTCAGAGCATAAGCTCTGGCTGCCTGAACAAAGGAATGAGAAAACTTATATATGTTATTTTAGCAGACCCAGAAAGCCTGTATTACCTCACTTTTATGGCCCCCATGTATGTTTAACCATGATACAAGAAGAGGATTTTCCTTAGTGGAATAGGGTTGTAAAGAATGTTGACATAGGTCACTTAATATTAAGCGAGGTAGTCTTTCTTGGGGTTAGGGTCTCATCCTTTAGTGGCTAACAGGGCTAAGAATGTCCTTAGGTGAGTCTGATCTGGCCTTGTTGACAGAGGTAAGAGTATTTCCTGAGCAAACTCTAGAAAACAAAGAAGCCCAGGTCCTGGATCTTCTTCCAGTTACTCATTAATTCAGGCTCTGGGTCTGGTTGAAATTAAAAATGATATAAAATAGTATAAAATGTTCCACAATGTATATGTAAAGATAAATGTTATATGTACATATACACATATAGAACACACATATATTGTATATAGTTTTTGGTTAAAAATACATACACAGAGTTTTGGGATAAAAAGAATACTAAAAGATGATAGACCTGAGTTTTAGTACCATATCTTCACCACCTATAGGATCTCAATCTCGATTCTTCAGTTTAATCTTTGGTAAAATGGGGATAATGAGAGCTACCCCTATCTATTTTTGAAGGGTATAGAAAGAGTCTCTGAAGAAGATGAATGTTTTAAGAGTTTATAGCAGCTCCCTGGAAGAGAACTACCTAAATTTAAGGTGGTAGTTTATTAAGCTTGTAGCTTGTCATTTTTCACTTGAGGACAGGCTCTTAAAAAGGAATGACTTATGTTACAATTCCATTCCCAGTAATTTCACATTAGATTTTCTTATATGTCTAGAAACTAATGTTTAGCCCTCTTTTACCAATTTGGACAACAGAAGTGCTAATCGAGTTGTCTGACGCCATTCTCCATCTGTTCTCCTTGAGACAATCCCAGGCTTCAACAAAGAATACCAGAAGTGTTTGTTGTAGCTGTTCTTTTCTTAACTGTTTGAGTGGCAATGACTTAGGAAATGTGTTTTTGCTATTCAGTGCATTCCCAGCTTTTCAAAATAGAGTGCCTGACACACAGTACATGTTTAATTAATTCCCTCTCAGGTCCTTTCTTCTCCCTCTCCTACTCTGACCTTTCCTCCCTCCCTCTCTTCTTCCCTCCCTTTCTTCCTCTCCCTTTCCTGTTCTTCCCTGACACCCCCCCCCACCTCTACTTTGAATTACAATTCCACAATTTACTATGAGAAAGACCTGAGGCAACTCATTTCTCAGAGTGTAATTTCTTCCTCTGGGGCAGTTGGGTTGCATGGCCTTAGAGGCCCTTTCTAGCACTGAAGCCAATCCCATTATTAGGCAAACAGAGGCTGCAGTGACAGGAAAAGGCATAGGCTTCTAGGTTTTTGTTGTTTTGTTTTTTCCATTCCAGAAGAAAGGTCTGGTCTGGAAGGTTTTTACTAGCTGTAATGTACCATTCTAGGCCCTTTCCACTCTTCTAGATGAGAGACATAGGATGTCAATGGCAAGTAGCCTCTTTATAGGAAGTGTAGGCAATTGCATATTTTAAAGTGTCCCTCATAACAACATGTTCTCCTTTTTGCAAGGGGCAGAGAGTATGTTAGGTAATTTCAGTAAGCAATTAGAAAAAATTTCCAGGTTTTCAGTCCTCTCTTCACAGAACGCAACTTTGTTTTTTGGTTTGTTTTTGCTTTGAGACACTATGACATGATACACAGTTGAGATATTTTCTTCTCTCATAAAGTCTTTAATCTTATTGTTACATGTTTCTGAAATGATTACTCATTCAGGAAAATGTACTATTAGCTAAGTCTTCAAAGTAGAGAAGAGTGATGAGTCAACAAAAGTCCACAGAGCAAGACTCTACACAAAACCTTTTTGTTGTTCAATTCAAACATTTATGAAGCACTTTCTGTGTAAGGAGCACTGTGCTAAGCACCAGGGGTAAAGACAGAAAGTTAAATACAGACTTGATCCTGTAATCATGAAGCTCATAGCCTAGTATGGGTAGGACAACACAAATATTGGGTATGACCTCCAGACCAGTTTTCTCTATTACCAGCCATCTCTTTTTAACAGCTGTTATTACCACTACCCCTCATCACAGAGTTATCACCATCCTTTTGAGGGCATGCTACTGGCCAGTGTTCAGTCAGTATTAAGTAGTCCTCTATGGTATTACCTAAGAAAAGGAGCCATTTCATTAAGATATTATATGTTGAAGTAGAACAACCTATGAAGGTGACAAATATACCACAGATTTTTTTCTGAATGTGAATATGACTAAGCCCTATTAATTAGGAGATTATAAACTATCCCCATATTTTTAGTTTTTGTATTTTGATTCCATAAATAAAGATTGCCTGGTCACATAGGCAGTCAATAAGGAACTGATTTTAACAGCAGTACTAGCAGTCAGGGTCTCACAAAACTCCACTGGGGTTTTCTGAATGTCAAAAGATTTAGATAGGATTTGTTAATTAGAACACATCTGGCTGAACCACATTTAAATCTGATTCATAATATCTGATCAACATTATATATTTAGCCACATCTTCAAGCATCAATTAGCTTCTCCTAATTGGAAAAAGCTTCATTTTGGGTGGGTTTAATCAAAACTTTCCCCTTCTCCAAACAGCAAATATAAGACCAAGGAATTATAGCTTCAATGTTTTCATTGGGTTATATTCTGAAAACAAAACAACGAACCAAAAGATGTAATTTAGAACTGAATCAGTTAACCCCTTCTATTCTTATCTCCTCCCAGTTAAAATGCCTACATCTCTTAATGCTAACATCCTTTTAGACCCTAATGTAGTCAGCCTCAACACATTAGGAGCAAGATATAAGATGATGAATTTTTTGAATTTGCAGAACTTGCCATGTTTACAAGGACACAAAGTTGAAGTTATTCAATGGGAGTTGGTGATGCCAAGACTAAGTTTAGGAAACAGACTGGGACTAGATATGTAAACCTGGGAGTCATTTGTAGAGAGATGATAGTTGATGTGGAATTGAAGAGTTTACTGAGAGCGAATACAGAGAGAAAAGAAATGACCAGTGAGTAGAGCCCTGGCCCTGAAGTCAGGAGGACCTGAGTTAAATCTGGCCTCAGGCACTTGACACACTTACTAGCTGTGTGACCTTGAGCAAGTCATTTAACCCCAATTGCCCTGCCCTCCCCCCACCAAAAAAATCCCAAGAAATAGTTCAGGACAGAGACCTAGGCACTATCTATAAGTAATTAATGGGATAAAGATGATAGCTCTATAGAGGAAACTGAGAAGGGGCAGCCAAGTAGATAAGGAAACTAGGAAACAACAGTGCCATGAAAACTAAGGATGAGAATGTTTACTATGTCTTGGACACTGCAAAATGCCCATATGAAACTCACTGAAGATGCTTTTATTCTCTCATTTTGTCCAAAGCATTACATTGGGTACAGTCATTTAATCATGAATGATGACTGAGAACATAAGCAGGATAATCCAGGGCTGTGCACCAATTTTTAAAAAAATTCTATAAATTTCCAGACACGCAAATAAATATGAGCCTTGGTTTTCTTCATTACTCTAACAACATTTAGGCTTTGTCTACACTTGTACCAGCAATGTTTGCTGAAAAGTGAAGGAGTCATCATCTGTTTATAAACATAGTGCTAAGTAACCTAGTCGGACTGATTCCCGTCCCACCACCTTCTTCTACTACCCAATTATTTTGTTTTATAGCTATACAGAATAGTTTTTGTGTCCACAGTGCTCATCTTTAGAGAGTTTTATATCATTAGTTTATGAATCTTTGAACACCACTTTTAACTCCCTAGAAGAGTAACTGTTAAGGGAAAAAGTGAAGGGAAGAAGACTCAAAGTCATGGACAGGCTAGTATGCTAGCAGAAGGGGCAGGTATTTGGTAGGAGCTGACAAAATTAGGGCTCAGCTGAACCAACACTGACAAGCAAAAAAAGTAAATGATAGCACCGTGTCTTCACGTCATAGTAGGTGATTTAAAACTAGGACAAGAAAGTATAATAAAGACGGGAGTTATTGTGGAAAAAGAGCAACATGAATTTGCTTCCATTCCCCTTGGGCACACACATAATCTTATTCTCAGGCTATGCTTATTTTTCCCTATGATATGAATTTATCCCTATCTTGCTAACTCAACATTCCAGCTAATGTAAGACTTCTAAGCACTGTCTAAATTGTTCTCTTACTTCCTTAACATCCACATCTTGGTTTTAAGTCCCCTACTCTGAAATCTATGGACGCTTAAACGTCACAATTTATGTGAAGATGTTGCATCCTTCTGCAGGGGTTGTTTTGGAGCCAGCCAGCGAGCCCCAGAACAATTTCTGAGAAGTCTGGTGTTAGCCTTCATCAGGGAGTGCTTGGCAGTACTATGATCAACTCGATAATTAGATGAATATTTCTAGAGTACTTCAACTTTCTAAAATGCTTTTATCACGTTTGCAACAGACTCATGATGTCAGTGCTATTATTTCTACTCCACAGATGAGGCAATGGAGTCTAAATGATGTTATGACTTGGCCAGGTTGATGCAGCTAGTGAGGTGAGGAGCAGTATTTGAATCCAGGTCTTCTGACTCTAGGTCTATCCCTTCATTCAGACAATGGTTTAGTCTTTCAGCTCCTTCCCACCAATTGGGAATGAACTTGGACCGGAGGAGTCAATATGTTGTGCTGGAAAGAGTAAAGAATGTGGAGCACTGAACTTGAAAGTCATGGGTTTTAAGTAAAAATCCCTGCTCTTCTATTTCCTACCTGTGACCTTGGGCAAGTCACTTAACCTCTCTCCTCATCTGTAATATCAATGCCTTTGACTAGATGATTCCTAAGATCTCTTCCAGCTTTAAATCTAGAACCCTATCATGGGTTGGTGGGTGTGGGGAGTTGATCATGATATTACAGGAGTACAGAGGCAAATTTTGTCCCTGATAGACTTCAGTACAATCTCAAAAACTGTCTCCAGAGTATTATGTTCAATTCTAGAGACCACACTTTAAGAAGGAAATTGATTATCTGAAGGATACTCAGAGGAGAAAACCAGATGGTAAAAGGCCTTGAGCCTTTTAGATCAATTGAAAGGACTAGGAATGGTTAGCTTGGAGAAAAGAAGACTCAGGGGGATAAGATAGCCATTTTTTAATATCTAAAAGGCAATCATATGGAGAAAGGATTAAACATCTGTTTGTCCTGAAAAGGCAGACGTAGGCTTAAGCAGTGGGTAGAAGCCACAAAGAGGAAAATCCAATCTTAATGCTGGGGAAAACTTCCTAACAACTGGAATTGTGTAAATGTAGAATAGATTGCCAACAAGTAAGAGCTAAACTAGACGGTAACTTATCAGGAATATTAAAGTGGAGATTCCTTTCATGTATGATTTGAATTAAATGGCCCCTCCTGAGTTGCATTCCAACTCTCAAATGCTGTGATTCTTCTTAGGAATAAAGACAAGAAGAAGATGTATAGATCTAGATGTTGGAATTCTTAAATTCCATGAACTTAAATCCATAAACTTAAAAAAAAATATTGTCTGTATTTTGATATAATTAATTGCCTTTATAAACCTATGCTTTTATTTTATACATTTTAAAACGTTATTCTGAGAAGGGGCCCATAGGATTTACCAGAGGGCCAAAGGGGGCCATAATTGTGAGGGGCCAAGCCCCGAAAACAGAGTTAAACTGTAACTTAAGATGAGAACAGCCTGTACAAAGTTAAAAACTGTACAAAGTTAGATAAGCAGTTGCAAATAGAACATCCAGTTCCCCCCACTGTTGCCTTAACACGCAAACTGACTCCATAACCCTTTCCAAATAAGTACAAAGCACAGACTGCCCA
Source organism: Phalanger gymnotis (assembly GCA_028646595.1). Lineage (NCBI taxonomy): Eukaryota > Metazoa > Chordata > Mammalia > Diprotodontia > Phalangeridae > Phalanger > Phalanger gymnotis. Next base: position 13,088 of record JAQQSZ010004853.1, read on the forward strand.
CTAGCACGGAAACACGGTCCTGATAGGTTTAGAGAGATCACGCACGAGCATGCTTGCACCCGGAAACAAAGGCTAGTACTGCATAAATATCCTGCTTGCTGTAACAATAAACAGAGCTTTTGACCACCTGCATGTCTCCCGCCTCATCTGTGTGCCACTTGTAAGATACTAGGGCTAGCTGGTCTGGCACTAGGTTCAGGGACCCCCAAGAGATCTTGGGCAGTCGGTGGGTGGTCGAAGGCTCCCAACAAGTGGCGCCCAACGTGGGGCAACAGGAAGCCACCCTGTCCCCCATATCCTCGAGGTCTTGCTCGCTCGATTAAGCTTGAGCAAGCGGCGAGCGGGTTCACGCGCCCCGGGTGTACCCTCAGCCTCGAGAGACAACGCGGACAAGACGTTCTACAAGCCATGACAAGGTAGGTCACGCACCATGGGGCTTAAACTTTCCACTCCGCTTAGTGGCAAGGAATACTATGTTAAGATCATTTACAAGTGCGGCAAAGAGCAAGGCTGTGCACTTACCCTGCGAGTCATAAGAACTTTCCTTGAGACCATGGAGGCTGCCTTGCCCTGGATTGTACACCATCCACCTGTTACTTTACACTCTTGGAAGATTCTGGGCGAACGGTTAACACAGAGGGAAAGTGAAAGTACTCTGCCCGAGAGCACTTTCACAGTATATAACATTATTAAAGGGGCACTTGCAGGCGCTGAGGGACAAGACACCGGGCAGCCACGTAGTTTTTCTGCTATGACACAGACCTCGGACACGGCAGGGGTATCCAGTGCATCCACGTCAGAGGACGAGGACACAAGGGTGGAGGTGCGGGAGAGAAAGAGGAACTGGGGTTGGGAACTGAGTACAGAAGAGGGGAAGGAACTTATACACTTGCTGAAAAGACTAGGAAAATGCTCTCTAGGGGAAGTAAGGCAAGAAATGGCCAAAAAA
>JAQQSZ010004854.1:0-14036 GCA_028646595.1 Phalanger gymnotis
TCAGAAGGAGCTGTACCGAGAGGTGATGCTGGAGAACTATGGGAACCTGGTGTGCCTGGGTAAGGAGGCTCCCCTGGGACTCAGCTTCTGCCCTCCACAGGGCTGGGGTCCACTCTGAGTCCAGGCCACGGTGGCTCAGGAGGAGAGGGCAGAGGAGCCCAGAGGTCCTTCACCTCCTGGGTGGCCTCAGGGCCTTGGATACTGGGACATCATGGGCTTAGGTCCCCCTCCCCTGCTCAGTCCCCGCAGACCCAAGATTCTTTCCCCAGTTCCAGGGCAGTTGAACCACCTGAAGCTGTCAGTAACTCCCAGGTTTTGAATGGGGCCCAGGCCCAAAGAATGAGATTTCTCTCTGAGCCCTAGGCCAGCCCAAGAACCTGGTGCAGACTCTTTGGACGGGATCTACCCTCCTAGATGCCCCTCTGCCACAGACCAGCTCTGCTGAAGCATTGAAGCCGTCAGTGCCCGCTTGGCCTGAAGGGGGGCCTACGGATGGGAGGCTGAGGTCTTCTCTGGCCCCAGCCATCTTCCATTTCCCCTGAACAGGACTTGCAGTTTCCAAACCTCATATGATCAAGCAGTTGGAGCGAAGGGAAGCACCTTGGATACCACAGGAAGGTGTTCCAAGGAGCTGTGGTCCAGGTGAGTGAGTGCCCCCAGGCAGTGGCTTAGTGGCTGGCTCTTCTCAGTCCTGATGGCTGACCTCATTGGGTCTCCCATCCACCCTGTGAGGTCAGTGCTACAGGTATTATTAACTCTGTTTCACAGATGAGGAAACTGAGGCTGAGAAGTTCAGAGACATTGCCAGGTTGATGGTTAGAAAGTGTGTGAGGTGGGCTTTGAATTCAGGACCTCTTGATTGTCCTGTAGCAGAGCATGATGGAGAGGGCACAGGACAGTACTTGTCTTTGGGGAAATACTTTCATTATGTGAGAGGGGGCTCCTTGTGCCAGACCCCCAGGAGTATAGCGATGAATGGGATGAGCTCCTTCATATACCCTCATTTGATTCTGAGAAAGCCCAAATATTGATGAATGTGTCCTCGTTTGTCCTGCTGGGTTTGGAAAGAGGCCTTTAGAGGAGATTGATCTTTTTGGCCACCTTGACTTGGGGTTCCTGTATTCTTGACACTCCTTCTCTTATTTATTTGGCCCCTCTCTCTCCTTAATATGTATGTTTTCTTGAATAGAGGGGTCCTGTGTACTTGTGGGGAACAAAGCTGTTCTGTCACTGTTTACCTGGAGTCTCCCAGAGAGCACTTAGTCATTTGGTGGGCAAGGGTTTGGCTGGCAGAATTTCTCCTGCCAGTCTTAGAGCTTTCAGACTCAAGCTGTTTCCAGCTGGCAGGAAACAAAAAAGTGAAGAAATTCCACAGGAACAGATGGAGCAAAGTATCCAGTTTTCCGTTAGGAGTAGGCCCCCTCCCTGGGGGAGGCTGGACCCTGCCTGAGCCTCTGGTTCTGACTTGCAGGGGCTGGTGAGTGCTCGACCTTGATTTGGTCAGCAATTCAAGGGAGACCCAGGACTCTTCTACAAATACTGGCATCTTACTTTGCTGAGTCAATATATTAAACCCTTCCTCTTTGCCCTTCCTTTCTCCCCTCCTTTATATTCCGAATATTTTAGCATCACATTCTTTTCTCTCTTCCTTTAATCCTTTCTCTAATGAAGCATGTGTGGTCTTTTTCCCTTTTTCCCTCTGTAGCATCCCTGGTTCAATCCACCTCTGCTATATCTCTGCTCTGTTTCATCTCTGTACCATCTCTGGTCCATATCACCTCTGCTACATCTCTTGGCTGTTTCACCTCTGCTACATCTCTGGTCCATTTCACCTCTGCAGCATCTTCACAACATTCCCTTTCCTTTTCTCTGATGTTGTCCCCACCTTGGTGCAGGCCCTCGTCACTTCACACTGGGGCTATTATAATAGCTGCTGGTGGGTTGGCCTCAAATCTCCTCCCACTCTAGCCCATCTTCCTTTCAGCCATTATAGTGATTTTCCCAAAGCCCAGGTCTGTTCATGTCAAACCCCTCCTCCCCCTAGTTCCCACCTCTCTACCTGCAGTGGCTCCCTATGACCTCCAGGATCAAATAAGGAATTCTCTGCTTGGCATTCCAAGTGCTTCATAACCTCCTCCCCTCCTACTTTTCCTATACCTTATACCCCAGCTTCTTGGGTGTTCCATGAACAAGACCCTCCTCCCGATTCCAGGCATTTGCTCTGTCCGCTTCCCATACCTGGAATACTCTGTCTCCTCAACTTTTCTTACTGACTTCTCTGGCTTCCTACAAGGCACAGCTAAAATCCATCTTCTGCAAGGACCCTTTCCCAGTCTCTCATAATTCTAGTGCCTTTTCTCTTTTAACTACCTCTGATTTATTCTCTCTGTAGCTTGTTTGTATGTAGTATATTTGTTGTCTCCTCCAATAGACTGTGAGCTTCTTGAGAGCTGGGGATGGTTTTTGCCTCTCCTTGGATCCGGTGGTTAGCAACAGTGCCTGGCACATGGTAAGCCTTAATTCTTCTTGACTTTACTTGGGCTAGGAGACTTGGATTTATCAAAGGTAGCTTAACAATCTCTTACTCTCATTTATATTGAGCATTAACTCTGTGTTAGACGTATTTTTTTCTGTCCATCCCAGTTCATAAACACAGTAGCCACTGAGTTTCTCATTTGTCAGGGTCTTCATCCTTTATCCCTGAAACAATGAGCTTGCTCTCCTTAGAGCCTTCTCTCTCATGTAATTAAAACCTCACACAATCCAAGCATTCCTTGTCTTTGCCTTTCCTCCCCTAACGTCCCTCATTCTCAGTGTCCCACTTTGGCATACTTGGTGGTGTGCCCAAAGCTGTACGTGCTTCCTCTGTCAGTTACTCTGTTTTATCTTCTTGGAACCTGGACAGTACCTGGAAACTGCCCTTTATCTGTCGCCTGATAGGGGTGGCCCTTTTTCCATTCTCTTACTGTTTGGCCTTTCAGCTATATTTGACCCTGGGGACTACCCTGTCTCCTCTCTGTTTTTTGTGACATTACTCTCCCTTGGTTCCCCAGACATGCGTACTTGGCCCTTTGCCAGTGACCTACACAGAGGCATCTATGGGAGACTCATCAGGTTTGTAGGTGACATCAAGGAGCTGGAAGGGAGGGCTAATACAGTGGATGACAGAATCAGGATCCCCAAGGGTCTTGATGGGCTTGAGCAAGGTAGGGAAGCTGTGTCCTCAGGGCTACATGTAGTCTTCTAGGTCCTTGGGTGCAGCGTTTTGACTGAGTCTGAGTTTTATAGAACAAATCCTTTTATAAAGGGGATTTGTTCTGGGAAATTTAGATTCAGTCAGAGGGCTGTACTTGAGGACCTAGAGGGCCACATGCAGCCTCAAGACTGCAGTTGCCTCAACCTTGAGTCAGAGCATTGGGCAGAATCTAATAAGATGGGATTGAATAGAAATGTTGTAAAGTCTTGCACCTGGATACAGAATACATCAGAAGTATACGTTGGAGAGGCCTATGTGGACAGCAGCAGCTTTTATGAAAGAGATATGGGCATTAGAATGGGCTTCCAGTCTAAGAATGTCATGGGGCAACCGAAAAGCTAAGTTACCAGTGGGATGCATTTAAGAGGGTTGTCACTTCCAGGAACAGGGAGGTGATAATTAAGCCAAGTCAACAAGCATTTATTACAGGCCTACGAATATGCCAGGCACTGTGCCAAGTTCCATAGGTTCACTGTATTCCTCCCTACTCAGAATTCATCCCAGGTTTGTAGTCAGTTTTGAGTGATGTGGTTCAAGAATTATATTGATGAGCCGAAGTGTCCAGAGGATAGCCAGTAGCATGGTGAGAGGCCTTAAATCTTTGACAGGAAAATCTGTCAAAGGAACTGGAGATATTTAGCCTGAGTAAAAGAAGAATAGCTGCCTTTGAACTAGTTATTAGGCTTATTTTGTTTGGCTCAAGAGGGCAGAACCAGGAGCAGTGGGTAGAAGATGTAAGGATGCAAATTTAGAGTTGATGTCAGGAAAAAACCTCCTCACCATTAGAGCTATCCAGAAGTAAAATGAGCCCCTCTGAATGGTGTTAGGTTCATCTGGGAGGTCTTCAAGCAGAGACTGGATGACTTCTTTTCAGCTCGGTTGTGGGACTGGACTGGAAGCCACCTGGGTCCCTTCCTACCTCCAAGCTCCACAAATCCTGCTTCCCATCTCTTGGCCGAGACATGATACATGAAACATGTTTTCAGTCATGGCCAGTGTTGGATTTGTTTTTCATTACTGCAGATATTCTTTACAAAGGAGGGTTTTTTCTTTTAAACTGAAGTTGAAAACTGTATGAAGAGTAGAGGGATAATGATAGTGATGGTAAAAACTAGAAGAAGAGAACATCAGTGAAAAATGTAAAAGTATAGGTGAGCAAAGGGAAGTGCAGAAGCAGACACAGACAAGCTAGACATCATTGGTCCTCATGTGGTAGGGTAGTGGCTAGATGGCCACAATCAAGAAGATGGCACATCTGGCCCTGACCAATGTTGGCCATGTGACCCTTTGTCAGTTGCTTTACTTCTTAGTGCCTCAGGAAGCTTGCTAAGGTCATAGGTAGTAAAGGTGGTTCCAGCTTGAATTAGGAGGGGTTTCTTCACATGAGGCTTCCTTCTGTCACTGAAAGAATGGGTACGGTCCCTAGCCCTGGTTTGTACTTGAAGATACCATGAAGTGCACATAATGGACATTCACAATTTCTTTTTGCTTTCTCGGTTCTTCTGTACATGTGGAAATACTCATGTTTATTGATGGTTGTCAAGTTGTTAATCATTTTTTGAAGAAAAGGCATGAAGAACAGGAAATTATTATACGCACAGAGAGAGAGAGAGAGAGAGAGATTGTTGGGTTTTTTTTTGTTTGTTTTTCAGATTGGGAGGCTAGACTTGAAACCATGGCTTCAACTCTAAAGCTGGAGCTCTCCAGAGAAAATTCCTTCCAGGAAAGACTCAGGAGAGATGATGTTACTGCCTTCACATTGAGAAAGGCCTTCCATTTTGATGCGATGTCAGAAAGGCATCAGAGAAATGAGGAAAAATCTCTTCAGCAAACAAAATTCATCCAAAACAGACTTCCTCATGAAGTACAAAGGCATGAATACAATAAATATGGCAAAAACTTCAGTCTAGGACCAATCATTTTTCCACAACAGAGTGTAAGTATAGGAAGCAGTCTACATCAATGTGATAAGGATCAGAAGAGCTTTAGCCTGTATTCAGATATCAGGAATTATAGCCAAATCTGTGTTAAACAAGTATTTTCTAAGTATAATGAATTTCAAGATTCCTTCAGTTACAATTCAGACCTTCCTGGGAATTGTGTGATGCATTCTGCAGGGAAACCTCATGAACTTAATGAATGTAGCACCTTATTCCTGAGCTCTCAGCTTACACAGCTCCAAAGAATTCATGCAGGATGGGAACCTTATGAATCTAATGAGTGTAGGAAGGCCTTCAGTAAGAGCTCAGAGCTCATTGAGCATCAGTCAGTTCAAACTGGAGAGCAGACTTTGGAAGTTAATCAGTATGAAAAGGTTCTCTTGCCAAGCACAAATCATACTGAACATCAGTTAATTCATGCTGGAGAGATACCTTGCAAATGTAAACAATGTAGTAAAGCATTTTTCCTGAGCTCACAACTTAGTGTACATCAGAGAATGCATACTGGAGAAAAACGTTATAAATGTAATGAATGTGGGAAAGTCTTCCGCCAGAAAGCAAAACTTAATATACATATAAGAATTCATACTGGAGAAAAACCTTTTGAATGTAATGAATGTGGAAAGGCTTTCCGTGAGAGCTCAGACCTTACTCTACATCAGAGAATTCACACTGGAGAGAAGCCTTATAAATGTAGTGAATGTGGGAGGGCCTTCAGGCGGAGCAAAAACCTTACTCTTCATTGGAGAATTCACACTGGAGAGAGACCTTTTGAATGTAATGAATGTGGGAAAGCTTTCCGCCAGAGCTCAGACCTCTCTCAACATCAGAGGATTCATACTGGAGAAAAACCTTATGAATGTAAGGAGTGTGGAAATGTCTTCCGCCAGAGCTCACACCTTATTCTACATCAGAGAATTCATACTGGAGAGAAACCATATGAATGTAATGAGTGTGGGAAGGCATTTCGCCTGGGCTCACAACGTAATGTGCATCAGAGGATTCATACTGGAGAGAAACCATATGAATGTAATGAATGTGGGAAGGCCTTTCGCAAGAGCTCATACCTTACTCAACATCAGAGAATTCATACTGGAGAAAAACCATATAAATGTAATGAATGTGGGAAGTCCTTCAATCGGCGTAGAAATCTTACTTTCCACCAGAGAATTCACACTGGTGAAAAACCATATGAATGTAATGAATGTGGCAAGACCTTCAGCTCGAACAGAAACCTCACTCTCCATCAGAAAATTCATACTGGCAAGACAACATAAAAATGTAATGATTGTGAGAAATACCTCCATCACAGATAAGACTTTACTGAAGATCGGAGAACTCGTAGTGGAGAACAACCTTATCAGTGAAAAGAAGCTTGGAACATCTACCAGAGCACAAAGCTTCCTAAGCCTCAGTTCATGTTGGAATGAAACCATAGAAATCTCATAGGTATGCCAGTTTCTAGCTCACAAGTTAGTGTGCACCAGAGAATTCATAATGGAATTCCTTATGAATGGAATGACTGGGAGGTTCTACCAGAACCATCCTCTCCCTGATCTGTATCAGAATTCATGTCCTAGAGGATCCTTATGAATGTTAGAAGACTTTTAGCTGAAGCAGAACCCTCAGTCCTCTCAAGAATTCACACTGGAAAGGGACTATATGAATGTACTCAATTAGCAAGAATTTATTAAGAATTTGCAATATCCCAGATACTGTGCTAGTACTAGAGATATATATATAAAAAAAGTATAAACTTCCTGCAAGGGTAGTACATTTTATTCGGGGAGACAAGTAGTTAAATAGCTGTTTATCTGATAGAAAATAGATGTAATGAGAAAGGTATGAGCAGCTGGAGTGGTGGTGGGGGAGATGAAAGGGAAAGAGAAAGGGGTGAATGGGGAATGGTGAGGGCCTCTTGAACAAGGTAGCATTTTGAGCTGAGTCCTGAAGGAAGACACAGATGCTGAGATAAGGGGGAGGTATGGATGATGGATATTCTCGGCATATGGGAAGACTACTGAATGACATGCAAATGAGGACTGGCAATTAGGCCAGTATGCCTGGAGTATAGGATACATAAAAGGTAGTAATGGGTAGGAAGGCTGGAAAGGTCAGAAGAAGCTAGGTTGTAAGGAGCTTTATATTCCAGAAGAGTTGATATCCTAGACACGATAAGGATCCATCAGAGTATAATGACCAGGGTGTGGGAGGACAGATGGGCATGCCATGGTCAAAATTAGGTTTTAAGGAAATCATTTTGGTAGTTTAGAGCAGGGCTGTCCAACCTTAGGTTTTTATTGAAACAATAGACAATGTATTTTGATTTGCCATTTTGGTGAGAGCTCTGCAGTAGCTCTGCTTCATTTACTAAAGCTTTTATGTAAATTTCTATGCTCATAGGCAGGGCTGCATGCGGCCCTCGCCTTTTGGACAGCCCTGGTTTAGAGGATGGATTGCACCGGGAAGGGATTTGAGGCAGCAACACCAATCATGAGGCAACTGCAATAGTCTAGGTGAGAGAAGTGCCTGAACTTGGTGTATATTCCTCATGAGTGGAGAAATGGATGTATGAGATGATGTGGAGACAGGAAAGACAGGGTTTAGCAACTCGTTGAATATATAGGAGAATGAGAAGGGAAAAATGATACCTAGGTTTGAATCTTAATGCTTGAAAAAAATGGTGCCCTCAGCAGTAATAGGGAGGTTTGAAAGATGGAGAGGTTTGGGATGTCTAGAGTGAGTCTAGTTTGAAGTGTCAGCCAATGCATGTGGTCCTGGAATTTAAGACAGATGAGGTTTGATGATACGAATCTGAGATTGGTTTGCATGGGTAACTGAACCCAGAGGAACTGGTGAGATCATCAAGTAAGAGTGTGTATGTAGAGGAGAGCCTCAGCCCCCTTACCTAGGGTTAAACCCAGTTAATAGGCTTAAAATGTATGATGATGCAGCAGAGGAAACTGAGGACCAGTCAGATAGTAAGAGCAATGGAGGTGGTGTCATGAAAACCCAGAGAGAAGCAGATTTCAAGGAGGTATTTAAAGGTGCCAAATACTACACAGAGGACTTGGAAACGGCCTAAGATTTGACAAGATCACTGGTAACCCTGGAGAAAGCAGTTTCATTTACATGATGAAGAAACATTGCAGGAGGTTTAAAGGGGAGTAAAAATAGACACTAGGGTAGACAGCTTTGTCAGTGAGTAAGGATAGAGGAGTTAGATACACAAAGTAGAGAGCTTTATTAAGGACTTTAGACTCAACGAGAAGGAGCTAATCTAGGATGATAGCAGGGATGTAGGATCTGGTGAGGGCTTTTTAAGGCTGAGAACAGCTTTGGTGTGTGCATAAGCTGCAGGGAAAGAGTCAATAGATAGGGAAAAATTGGAATGATGGGTCAAATAAAGAAAAAATGGGAGGGGAAGGACTCAGTGGTGCACACAGAAGTTGGCCTTGGGAAGGAGAATGGCCACCTCTTCAAGACTAGAATAAAGGAGGTGATAGAGAGGATACCAGAGAAATGTGATGACTCATTTGGTGAATGACTTTTTTTTTTTAAGGTTGAGAGAAGGTCCTCAGCTGAGGGGGTGGGACTTGGGGTGCCATGGGAGTGGAGAAAGTTTGGAATAGCTACTATCATGAGTAGGATAGAGAATAGAGAGGACCAGAAAGATTGCCTTGCTGCAGTGAGAGCCCAGTTAAGTTTAGATGACCATCTAGCAGTGGACTTAGTCAACACGGTTTCATGATATCTTTAAGGTCTGTTGTACTTAAGCTCAGCTGTATGTGTATATGACCAGAGGAAGTGGATGTTTGGAGTAATCTGTGGTTCTTATTGATAGATATTTTCAGCAGTAGGTCACAGACACTAGGGGTTCAAGAGTAGTGGATCATATAACCTAATCTGACTCACCAAGAGGTTGAGATTTGGAAGGAATAAGGGTTATGGCCCGGGAAACTACTGAGGGGTAGGAAGGATAAGTCACAGAAAGGACAAAGAACAAGGATTAGATAGTAAAGTATATATAGAGATGGAGCAATAAAAGATGACATTATAAAGGAAAATTAGTTCTTGAACACAGAAGTACAACACTTAAGTATGACAGGAACATCTAAGCCATGACTGTGCCTATGTGTGGCTGAGATGGAGTGGAGGAGTGGGTCCTTGTGTTTGAGAAGACCAAGGGACTGGGCGATTGGTTATTTGAAGGGGCATCAACATGTTTTTTGAAGTACCCTAATATGAAGGCAGGTGTTGAGGGTCAAGAGGTAACTGATCCAAGCACTGACCTTCAGAAAATGTTCTAAGGTCAGTAGGCAAAAAAATCCTCCAGAATATGGATTGAATGATAATCATGGATAGAATGAATGCCAAGAGAGAGGTTGAATGATGGTGGTAAAAGGAAAGTCTAAAATTGTCAGTGGGGAGTAAGGCATAGTGCATGCAACCTGGGACCAATGAGGCTGAGTGGGGACAGGGTGGCTATAAAACAAAATGCCCCAGGTACTGGCAGGGATGGGCAGGGATGAGTCGTCAATTGCGGAAGATAGAAGAAGCAAAAGAGGAAGAGACCTGAAATAAAAATAAATTTGCTAATCCTGGAGCAGGGTCTAAGATGGCATAGTAGAAGAGACTGGGCACGTTGAGCAGGGAGGACACTACATAGGACACTGAGTTTGGAGTCAGGAAGACCTGACACTGAGTCTAAACAAGTCATGTAACCCCTTGGGACCTCAATTACCTCATCTGTAAGATGGGAATAATAGGACTCCCAGGCTGTGGTGAGGTTCAAATAAGATGTTCTGCCTTTTGCACACCTTAAAGCCCTGAGGAAACACTTGCTGTTACTAGGTTCAGGTGGATGGACTTCAGAGAAAGGACTATTTGGGATTGATGGGGAGGTAGTTCTTTGGCAGTCAGATGTACATTATCACTGCTGAGATTAAAATGAAGTCCAGTATGCTAGCTATTGGGGAAGCAGTCTAGACAGAATGGATGCCAGGAGGGCTGCTACGGTTAAGTAGAAAGTCCAAAGTCTCCCCACAACCTGGAACTTCAACCGCTTGCTAATATTTCTAAGCATTTCCTATGTGCCAGGCACTGTGCTAAATGCTGGAGGTACAAAGAAAGGCAAAAGACAGTCCCCGTTCTCAAGGCAAACAGTTGTATGGAGGAGATAGCAGGGGATCCCAAAAGTCTTACTGCAGGTCTGAAAAGCATAAGGTTTTTGATATATTGTATATAGAGTAAATTGGAGATGATCGTGCAGATCACTGGCATTAAAGACAACTAGGAAAAGCTTCCTGCCAAAGGTAGGACAGGAAGCAGAAGTGAAGAGGAAGGGCATTCCAAGAATGGACAACAGTGCAAAGGCAGAGTGGGGAGAAAGAAAGTGGGCAGGTGCTGGATCATAGAAGGAGTGAGCCAAGTTGGCGAGTACAATGTCTGGAGCTCTGTGCTAAGCTCTGGAGATACAGTGAGGCCAAGACGGGACAGTCCTGGCTTTCAGGGAGCTCACCTCATGGAGGAGAGCACATGCATATAACAGTACATAAAAGATCTAGACAGGGCAAATGGAAGGGACTAGCAAAGGCCCCCCAAGAGGAGATTGGAACTGAGAATTCACAGACACTAAGAGGAGAAAGAGTGTTCCACGTGTGGGGCGAAGTTACAGAGAGGGATGGAATGCCAGGAGTGAGGCTGATGTAGCTACTGCTGGATGGGGAGTGATGCATAGGAAGGCTGGAGAGAGGAAGGGTCCAAGTTGTGAAGGGCTTTTAAAAGTGAAGCAGGGTTTTCTATTTTGTTTAGGAGCCAGTAGAACTTACTGAGTGGAGCTCACTGGTGACTTTGGAGAGTAGTTTGGGTGCAAACCCAATGGTAAGGGGTTAAGAAGAGAGTAAGAGGAGTGAAGGTACAAATTACAGACCTTGAGCATATCAATAACAAAAAAAGCTACTGGGAACAGAGAGATAGATCAATGATGGGGACAGAAGAATCATGTAGGGGTGTTTTTGGGGACATAGGAGACATAGGCGGTAGGGAAAGAGCCAGTGGACAGGTAGAAATTGAAGATAAGTGAGGGAATGGGAATGCCAGAGATGGAGATCTGTTGGAGGAGAAAGGAAGGAATGCGATCCAGGGGTGCATGGAGTTGAACATTTATTATGTGACTCTTGTGTGCCAGGCACTGTACTAAGAATGGGATATAAAGAAAGGCAAAAGACAGAGCCTGCCCTCAACTTGTGTTCCAGAGGGGGAAGACACAAAAAGAAGCTGAAAAGGGGGAGGCACCCAGTGTGGGATAGAGGGAATACGATGAAGTCTAAAGAGTGCAGCTGGTAGGAAATGAAGAGATGGGCAGCTTGAGTGGCCCTCCTTCAATGAAGGTTCTGGGAGGAACACTTAGAGCAAGGGGCCCCGAGGCAGATACTACTGCCTGATGTGACTTCCAGGCCTGAAGCAATCTTCCAGGATGAGGTTTCCTGGGACATGATGGAGAAGACCAGAGGAGTACAACCAGGGGAAAAGTGAAGATCGAGCCAGCCTAAGTGCTCTCCTAGAAAATGTGAGGCCTTGAAATGTGCCCTTCATCTTAAAAGGCGTCCCCCACCTTTCACTGAATTGGGGTTCTTTATCAATCAGCTCACCAGCGTCCTAGAAACTTTGATCAGGAATGAAAATGAAGTTGACCTTCAGAGTTTACACCAAAGCATTCCAGATCTAGTAACTGGCATTCTTGGCATTCATATCCCAAATTCCTCAATACACACATATACAAATATAGGCTTCCACTGTCCAACAGAATAGAATACCAATTCCTTACAGATATCCAAGAGTAGTCTTGACTATAGCAACAATAACAGTAACAGAAGACATTTTCGTTTTATTGACATGGATAATTAGGAAGAATACCAGCTGAGGCTACTTTGGGATTTCTAACCTTGATCTGTTCTGCTCTGCCACTAATGCTCCTCTACCCTCTAAACCAGACATCCATAAGAATAATAGCTCATAGTGATAGAGTACTTTAAGGTTTTTTACACTTTTTAATACATTTTGAAAACATACAAAAAAAAGGAAAAAATATTTCCATGCATGCAGCTCAGTAGAAAAAGAGGATTCAACATAAAACCACAAATTTCCATTTTACATTGTTTACTTTCAAAATCAGTAATAAATACCACACATTTTCATTTTCCAAGCTACCTTACTTTTCTGTGCTTCCTTCTAAGTTTTCTTTTGTTCTCTGCTGTGCACTGTTTTTTCTCTCCCACCACACCCTAGAGAAGGCCACCATTAGACAAATACAAATATTTTTGTATGTATACATATATATACATATCTCTCTCTATATATATATATACATATATATATGTATGTATGTACGTATAACCATACCATGTATACTTCTATTTATCAGTTCTTTTTCTAGTTGTGAATAGCATCTTCCTTCAAAGGTCCTTTGTGGTTGATTTAAGTATAATACTCAAAATGACTTAGTTGTTCAAAGTTGTTCTTGGAACAATATTGCTTCTGCTGCATACAGCATTCTCTTCATTCTGCTCACTTCACTCTTCATCATTTCATGCAAATCCTTCCATGTTTTTCCAAAATCATTGAGCTCATTATCTCTTATAACAATAATACTCCATCGAAATCATTATACCACAACTTGTTTAACCATCCCCCCCCCCCATGTGCAGTTCTTTGCCACCACAAAGAGAGCTGCTATAAACATTTTAAAACGTGTAAGTTCTTTTCCTTTTTCTCTGATCAACTGGGAAAGTCCAATAATAGAAATCTAATTGGGAAACAGTCCTAATAATAGTATTGCTGGACCAAAGGGTATATTCACAGTTTAATAACTCTTTGGGCATAATCCCAGCTTGCTCTCAAAAATGGTTGGATCAGTTCACAATTCTACCAACAGCGAATTAGGGTCTCAATTTTTCCACAACCCCTCCAACATTTGTCACTTTCCCCTTCTATCATTTTAGCCAATCTGATAGGTGTAAGATGATATCTCCAAGTTTTTTAAATTTACATTTCTCCAATCAATAATGATTCAGAGCATTTTAAAATGATTGTATATAGTTTTGATGACTTCACTGAAAAACTGCCATTTCAGGGGCAGAGCCAAGATGGCGGTTGGAAAGCAGGGACTTGCCTAAAGCTCTCCCCCAGGACCCTTCAAACACCTATAAAAATGGCTGTGAACAAATTCTAGAACTTCAGAACCCATGAAATAGCAGAGGGAAGCAGGGCTTCAGCCCAGGACAGCCTGGATGGTTGCTGGGAAGGGTCTATTGCATGTAGCTGGGAGTGGAGCGGAGCAGACCAGCATGGGCCACGCCCGGACCAACCAGACCAGGAGCCAGGCAGAACAGGCTGTAGCGCCCTGAATCAGTGAGCTGCAGCAGTTACCAGACTTCTTAACCCACAAACACCAAAGACAACAGAGTAGGTTAGTGGGAAAAGCTGCTGGGGACAGGGAGTTTGCTGTTCAGCCACCACCCCCGGGGCAATGGAGGTGGGGCAGCTACAGAACTACAGCTGCAGTTGCTTCTGGCCCCAGGCCCACCTGGTGGGAGGAATTAAGTGGTGGATCAGAGCAGGAGTGAAGAACCTGCTGAAGCTCTAAGTCCAGTCCAGGTTGGGGGTTCTTGGGGAAGGAGGAGTGCTAGTGAGGCAGAGCTGGCGCATCCCCCCAAGCATGGAACATAGAACTCTTTAGTCTACAAGCAGTCATACCCCACTGAAAAACTCAAGGGTCAAGTAAGTTGTCTGGGAACATGGCCAGGCAGCAAAAACGCACCCAGATTCAGTCTCAGACT
>JAQQSZ010004855.1:0-14036 GCA_028646595.1 Phalanger gymnotis
TCATTCAAAGAACTCAAAATAAAAGATGATAATTTGCTTGCTGCTGTGTTTGTTGCAGTAAAAAGAAATGCAAAATATTTTTCTTGCATTTTAAGGATGCATATTTTAATTCATTGTTGATATTCATTGATTGTGTTCCTTCTTTCTTCCAAGGTCGTAAAACAAATACATTTAGCCAACTTCAGATACTGCATTCTCTCTAGATTTCCACCTTAATCTACATAAATTGTAATCAAACTAATTCCACCATTGCTTACAGAAAGACCCTGTCTAGTGGCCCTACTCTTCCTCTCTCTCTTTTCTTTGATGGAATCATCCTTCCTCAGTTATCATTCCCATATACACGCTGTCTCCTTCTATTAGAATGTAAGTCTCTTGAAGACAGGAGTCTCTCACTTTTGTACTTTTGTCCCTAGTATTTAGAATAGTGTTTGGAATGTAGTATTTGAAATGCTTTTCATTCATGTTTTCTTTCATCAATTATTAATGCATTTGGAAATCCAGATTAATCTTTATGGATCCTTTACATTATAACCACCTCTAATGTAGTTGTTCCTAATATTCAGAAGTTGGTGTCAAGGTCATAAGATTATCTAGTGAATGATACATCTCCTTCCTCACATCTGATACTGCATTTTGCTTGTGCTTTTGCCTTGTGCTTTGTTCCTCCCCCAAATTTCCTCTTGACTTTCTTAATCATTCTCTATAATGTTTAAGAAATATCTTCACCCTGGAAGCACATTCCACCATTGGACTTCGAGCATTGGGGATATCTTCCACATCTTTGAACTCTCCCCATGATTAGCTAGTTTCTCCCAGAACCTCACTTATAAGCAGGAGGCCCAGGCCATTCATGTCTTTATTTCTTTTCAGCTTGCATTCCTCATTCTCCCAGATGTTCTTTTTTTTAAATTTTATTTTAGACTCAAACACCAGAATACAAATACAGAATAGAAAAAGGAAGAAAAAACATATCATAAACTTAAATGTTGGAACTTAAATGCAAAGTAAGAAAGGAAAAAAAGCATGTCATGTGCATAGCAGAACATGAGAGAAGATTCAACATATATAACAATAAATTTTCATTTCAAGAAAATGTGTATGATAAATACTATATTTTGTGTTGAGAATAGTCCATCTTTTCTTTGATTCCTTGTAAATTTTGTTTTGTCCTCCACTGTGTACTATTTTGCTTTTCCCCCACCATCCCCCCTCCCCAGAAGATGACAATTTGGTATGGATAGATTTCTCTATAGCTATAGCTATAAACATACACATATACATGCATACATACATACATATATACATACATATATATACATATAAACATATACTTTCCCAAACACATTCTTTTCCTGATCTTTATTATGTTTGTGCATATCTCTCATTTCCTATCCATCCTGCTTCTTCTATTTTACTTCTACCCACTACCTTGCCTTGCTATTACTTGCCTACCCCACTCCAAGGATTCCTTCCCTATCCTCCCACGCCCATAAATCTAAACACCTTTTTATAGCTCCATACAATCCACCTTCCCCTATAAAGATCCCTCCCTTTTCTTCTCCCCCCTCCATATCCCCTTACCATTTTCTTTCCTCTGAATTTAGAAGATTTTTATGCTTTTCTAAATATATATATATATATATATATATATATAGTTCTCTTTTAAACCCATTCCCAATGAAAGTAGGCTACCAGAACTACCAGGCCTCCTCCCCCATCTAATTCCTCTGTATAGATTCTTCTTCTTGCACCTCATTTGTATAAAATAATTACTCTTTTTAGCTGTTTCTAAATGGTTTTGCTTTTAAAATTCATTTCATGCTCATATTTACTCCAGACCTTCTTATGAGCTATGCAAATATTAATAAAAGTCTTAGATATACATTTTGTATTTTACATATATAAAAAGTATATAGTCTCTCCTTATTGAATCCCTTGTAATCAGTCTTTGGGATGTACCTTATGTTACTCTTGGCTCTTTTATGTCAAATCTTCTATTAAGTTCAGGTTTTTTTCTTTAATGAAATTTTAAAAGTGTGACAGTTGATGAAATGTCCATTTTTTTATTCAAGATCATGCTTAATTTTCCTGGTTATGATGTTTCTGGCCAGAACACCAGTTCTTTTGCTCTTCGATATATAGCTTTCCAAGGCCTGCAGTCCTTTAATGTCTCTGCCGCTAAGTCTTATAAGATTCATATTGTGGCACCATCATATTTAAATTGTTTTATCCTTGAGTTGGGGGTTTTAGAATTTGACTATAATATTCCTATGATTTTTCCTCATAGGATCTCTATTATGTGGAGATGGATGGATTTTTTTTCTATTTCTACTTTCCCTCCTTGTTCTAATTCTTCAGGACAATTTTCTTTAATTATTTCTTGTATTATTGTGTCAAGATTCTTTGTTTGATCATAGCTTTTAGTTAGTCTGATTATTTTTACATTACCTCTTCTGGATCTATTCTCCAGATCTGTTGTTTTTCTTATAAGATGTTTTACTTTCTCTTCTATTTTCTCATTATTCATATTTTGTTTAATTATATTTTGATCTTTCATAATTTCTCTAGCTTTGCCTTGCTCAATACTAATTTTCTAGGTATCATTTTCTTCTTTAAGATTCTGGATCTCGGGGGCAGCTGGGTTGTGCAGGAGTAGAGCACTAGCCCTGGAGTCGGGAGTACCTGAGTTCAAATCTGGCCTCAGACACATGACACACTTACTAGCTGTGTGACCTTGGGCAAGTCACTTAACCCCAATTGCCTTGCCTTCCCCCTGCAAAAAACAAACAAGCAAACAAAGATTCTGGATCTCCTTTTCTAATTAGTTGACTTTCCTTTTATAATCTTTGTGTTTTTCTTGGATTCTTTTTTTTTTTTTAAGTTTTTCCTCCATCTCTGTGATTTGATTTTTAAAGTCTCTTTTAAAATGTTCTATGAGTTCCTTTTTGGCAGGTAATCATTTGATGTTATTCTTTGGAGTAGAAGGGGGTTTCTTTACTTCAATATCCTGCTCTGAAGACAAACCCCAGTCTTCTTTATTCTTGTAATAGCTTTCTATGATTGGGTTATTTCTCCTTTGCCTGTGCATATTTTTGTGGTAATAGTTTAATTTTTGTAATCACCGCTAGCTCTGGGTTATGGCGGATTGCATCTCTTGCCCCAGATCTTTAGTTCTCTCCTCTAGCCTGAAACCAAAGCCAAACCCACAACATTCTCTAAGTACCCACAGCCAGGGACTTTCTGCCCCACTGCTTCTTCACTCACCAGGCATGTGCTTTTTCTTTCTTGTGCCCACTATTCTTCTCAGCACAGCTGGGCCTTCCTGTAAAAAGTCACTCAAAAGTCCTAGCTCTCCACTCAGTGCTCTCTCCTGCAGCTCTGCTGATCCTGAGTTTCTTGATTTCTGCAACTCTTTCTTGTTCAACAATGTCCACTCTGTAGTCTCTCTGGATTCTGGATCTCCCTTTGTGCCTACTGCCTCAATGTCTTCTTGATCTCTGCTTCTGAATCCTGCTGCTCTCCACTCTGTTGCTCCAAGTTCTGGGCTCTCTCTTTATACAGTCCTAGCCATCATCTGATTGAGTAGAACTCAGTGCACATACCCTTGTCTCTGGCTTTAGCAACTCTCCTTAGGGCCCTGAGGGCTTCAGGCTTCTCACAAACTAGCAAACTGTTTTGCTAACTAGCCTAGAGCCTCACATCTATTTAGTGAAAGGATGCGGGCCTGTCTCTAAGCTAGCTTCCCTTTGTTGGCCCCACCTGAGGCCTTGTTAATGGGCAGGAAATATCTTTCACTTACTAACTGGCTTTACACCAAACCTTGTCCTGGGATTTTTCTTCTGACCTTCTCAAATTGTCCCAGGAAGACCCCTTTTGTACCCCTACATAACAATAATGTGGCTAGCAACTACTGTGTCTATATAAGACCAAGGATAACCAGCACACAGAAGGGTTGCTAACATAGATTCTTTGATCTGCTTTTCTAAGGAAAACAACTTTAAGTGGTTAACAATCTCAGTTTAATAAAACATACATACATCATTCATGTAGTTTATGGGGAAAAGATCAGCCTCCTGAACTTCCAGGGCAAATGCAAACAAAAATTACAAACATTAGCAGACAGATCTTGTCTGATTCAAATCACAATTCATATTTACTGGAGAAGCACCAGCATCTATCTGTCTGGGTTATCAAGGCTGAGAGGTACGTTCAAAGGCTTGCCCAGAGTCTCATCACCCAAATATCTTCAATGATCGTACCCTCCAAAATCAAATGCCAACCTTGGATCTTATATACCTGTCTCAGGACCCTGGGGCACTTGATTACCTCAGTGCTGAGAAGCTCTCAAACAAAGAACAGTGAAAAGTCCCATTTAGGGTGTGGGAAAGTTAGTACCTAGTACCCTAGTACCACCAAATACAAGGTTTCCAATCAATGTCTTAGTGCTGAGAAACATTCCAAGACAAGACCCCACTTTACCTGCCCCATTCAAAGGCCAGAATCATTAAAGGCACTTAAGAGAAGAAAGGCAAAAAGTCCCACCCTGATTACCACTACACCCTATTCTTATTTATTTTTACCCACACTTTGTTTGCTCTAAGGTGTTATTTTATCTCTTTTGTGGGGGAAAATCTTGAGAGCTTGGAATTTTCTGACCTTCTCTGCCACCTTCCCAGTATCCTTTCTTTACCATTCCCCTGTACTTTCATTTCCCATTCCCTTTTCAGCTTACTTTTAGGTATTATCTTTCCCCAATATAATAGGAGCTCATTTTTTAGCCTTTATTCTGCCTGACACAAAGTTAATGCTTAATAAATGCTTGTTGACTTTATTTACTTGCACTTGTCACAGTCTGCCTTAGATCATGGATATTTTTTTTTTGTTTTGATTTTTTTCAGGGAGGAAGACGAATGAGTCCATCAGAACAAGGAACTCTAAGTATAGAAATTCTCTCCACCAATTCAGACCAGCATCTCTTTAACTTATGATTTTATAGTGAATAATAAATCACATGGTACATTTTGTAGGCTTATAGGATCATAGACCTTGAGCTGTAAAGGACCATAATGTCATCTAACCAAACCTCTCAGATAATGAAACTGAAGCCCAAGGAAGTAAGTGACTTGCCCATTGTCCCTTTTACATGGTCACTAGTAGAATGTGTCAAGACCAGGATTTAAATTCAGGTCATTTGTCTCCAGATTCATTACTTAATCCAGCTGTAGAAATTAAACCCAGTTCTTTGTGCTCCAAATTCATTTTCTATAATGCCATATTCTTTCATATATGCTTTATCTAAACTATTGTAGGGTCATAGATTGAAAATTTGAAGAGATTTATAAGTCATCTAGTTTTATTCCTTCATTTTATAGGTGAGTCAATAAAGTTTCAGAGCAGTGAAGTGATTTGTCTAAGATCACACAGGTGGTAAGTGACAGAGCTTATATTTTAATCCCGATCCTTTGGCATTCACTACCAAATATATTTTTAACATATAATCTCCCTGCAGCCTACTGTCAGATGGTTGCCAATTACACAGCATAGGAGCATAACCTAATTTATACCTTATTGTTGTTTGATTTTAGAAAATTATACTTCTGCTAAGAAAGTTTCTCAATTCCACTAACAGCCCCTACTTAATATGCTTTGATAGATGTTTTAGAAATGCAATATCCTGTCAGAACTGCTAAGATGTAGTTGCTGGAGGGTACCTATAGTAAGATCTAATCAGCCTTACAACACACACTACTGGTGTCACACCTATCAAACAATTAAAATTAACAGTGCAAAGGTCCTGAGATACAAGCATACTTGGGACAATTGGGAAGGTGCCAAAAGTATTAGAAGTATTTGGGGTGGCAAGGTAATGCAGTGGACAGACTTCTAAGCCTAGACACAGGAAAACTTCAATAATATCTGGTCTGAGACATGCTATAGATGTATGGTCCAGGGCAAGATACTTCCCTATTTGACTGTTTCCTGATCTTAAAAAAATAAAGGCCAGTAATAGCTCCTACTTCCCAGGGTTGTTGTGAAAATCAAATGAGATAATTATTGTAAAGTGCTAAGCATAGTACTTGATACTTAAAAAGCACTATATAAATGTTATCATCATCATCATCATAGATAAATATATGCTAATGTTGAGACCAGGAGTCGACATTCTCACCTTTGATTTTTATTGAATTTATAGATCACTAAAAACCCCAGATGTAATATATTATCTAGCCACACTCACACCACAAGCCAACTTGTAAAGTTGGCTTTCTTGTTTGAAATGTGGCACTTTAAATTTATTCATTTTAAATTAATTCAGTTTATTAATGCTATTGCCAGGTGAAATTTTTTTGGATCATGTTAGCTTTCCATTCAATTTAGGCTTTATCTGCAAATTGGATGAGTAAATCATCTATGTCATTATTGAAATTATTGATAATAATTTAAAATAATATTTCTACTTCAACTATTCCTTTGGTTTTTTTTTTCTGGCTTTCCTTCTGGCACAGTGCTTTAGAGAAGAAAAATTAGGATTAGGGTTACATAGAGAGAGTACTTGCATCCCTATGGTAACCACAACCCTGACCCTATTTCTGGGTATTTTGAAGTAAAATTGAATCTGACTTCAATTATTCAGGTTATTAGAAGCATCAACTACTGATGAGAAGTGGCCTTGTAATAGGCTAATTACACTTTTCTGAGAGTACAACTCTGAGATTTCTCCTGTCTATGCCATCAAAGTGAAATATTAGGGGAAAAATAAGACAATTTTCTCTCAATGTCCAGCAAGTAATTCTACCAATATGATCCTTTTTTTAAGAAAAATATTTGAATATCATGCATGAGGATATTATTAATTTCATGTCTTAAAAAGAGAATAGACTGAATTATTCAGAATTAAACAATACTCAAAAGTAAAGAATATATTGCTTCTTTAACATAGTTTCTTAAACTTAAAAAAATGAAATAATCTTTGTTTAATATTACATGCTACTAAATATTTAGTAGACCTGCCTTTGATTTTGAAATAGGAACTCATTCAAGGGAGATTTCCAGGAAGATTAATTGTGAAGGTCATGACAAGGAATGTAATGTGGGATGTAAAAGTAGCCATTAATGATTTGAAAGCTCTGTCCTATACTTCTATTTTTTTCTCTATTTGAATTCTCTCATTCTCACTCACAGATCAGCTTCCATAGATTTAATTATTACATTTATATAGGTGGTTCCCACACCTTTATATCCAGCCCCACTTAATCTCCTGAACTACAATCTCAGATTAGTTATTGAGCATTTTGAAATAGGTGCCCTATCAATAGCTCTAATTAAACATGTCAAAACCATTACTCATTATGGTTCCTTCCACAGCTGAGCCTCTTCCAAAATTTTGTTTGTTTTGCTTTGTTTTTAAATATAACCATTGCTCTGTCCTATCAAGTTTGCAGAATCCTGGACTATTTACTCTTTCCTAACAACATATATTCATTCATTTACCCAATCTTATTATTTCTGCCTTATCAACATCATTCATATAATACCATCTAGTTACTCACACAATCACCTCTAGAGTTTATGCCCTTTTCGACTCTTAATTTAAATATTTCACTGCACAGCTAAATGGCCTCACTGCCTCTCCCAATTCCGGTCTATTATTCAAATAGCTGCCTAAATTATTTTCCTTATTTTCTTGCCTTATATTTATATTAATTTAATTTATTATTTAACTTATTAATATCATTTGTATTCTTTCCTTATGTCTGACCATATCACTGCCCAACTCAATTTTTTTTAAACTTTAATTTAGTGGTTCTCCATTGTCTCTAGGGAGGAAAAATCCAAAAACAACATAAACTCATTCTGTATTTAATTCAAAGATGTTTACAATCTATCCCCTACTTAGTATTCCAACCTTCTTATTGATTATCCCCCTTCTTTCACACAGTGTTCTAGCCTACCTTTCCTTCTAGCTATTCCTCATGGAGGACAACTCATTTCCCATCTCCATATCTTTGCACTGGGTGCTCCAAAGCCTGAAATGAAATCCCTTTCCACATTTGTCTATTAGAATATGTTCTTACATTCAGGACTCAGCCAATATTCCACATGAAGCTTTTTCTACTCCCCCAAGGCCCTCTTTCAAAATTAACCTGGAATATATACAAGCATGTCTACCTGCATATATATATGTGGGTATATATACACATATAGAATTATATGTACAAACACATATGTATATGCACATGCATATCTAGATACACATATGTGTGTATATACACACTCATTTCATCTCCACTCATAGAAAAAAAAACTCCCTGAATGCAGGGAATCTTTCTTAGAGAAAACTAAGTAGCTAGAACACTGAAGCTAGGGTGGAGTTAGGAAGACTTGAATTCGAATTTAGCCTTAAATCCTAGCTTTGCAACCCTGGGCAAGTCTCTTAACCACTATGTGTCTCAATTTCCTCATCATTGAAATTGAAATAACAGGGGCACAAAAGGCTTGTTGGAAGAATGAAATGAGATAAAATCTTAATGTGTTCTTCCAATTTAAAGCACAGTGTAAATGTTATTCATCACCATCATCATCATCATCATCATCATCATCATCATCATCATCATCATCATCTTTGTCGTGAATCCTGACACATACTAGCTCCTCAATACATTTTTCTGATTGATCTTTCAGTCAGAAGCACATTTAAATGAAATTCCAGAACTTAGAGTCAAGAGGTTTCAATAGCCATCCCATATCTGACAATTCCACTTACAAATTATTAAACAGATGTATATCCAACCTTTCAAGCCCTTTTCTGCCTCTCTGCAACCTATCACTCTTAGTTCTTCCCTCTTAGGCCAAACAGAACACATAAAGGATTCTTCCTCAAGGCTGCCTTTTATAAACTTGAATCATGCCCCCCCCCACTTCTCCTATCCTAGCTAATGCTCTTTAGTTCTTTTAATATATCCCTCATATAGAATGAACTCCAATCATTTCATATTTGATCCAGTTAATTGTATAGGCTTCACTCCCGGGACACAATAAAGTCCCTAAAGGGAACATTTTATTTATTGAAATTTTATCTTCTAATCTCCCATATAAATTGTAAGATCTTGATGTCATAAACCTGATATACCCAGCTATATGTTATATGATGACAGAATTACCAATCTCTGCTATTGGTATTCCATGAATGTGAATAATTGTTGCATTTCATGAATGTGAATGATTTTCACAAATCCAATGAAGCTAGTATTAGAAGAGAAAGAAATAGGCAAAAATTTTTCCAAGAGCCTTCTCTGATGAATGTATTTTTAAGATGCATAAGGAATTGGTTGAATTTATGATAGGAATTATTCATCAATTGTTAAAATGTAAAAAAAAGTGAAGTGGGCATTCTTAAGGACAGAAGTTGAAGTTACTTAGGCATAGGAAAAAAATATTCCAAATTACTGAGTAGAAAAATGCAGATTTAAGCAACTCAGAAGTTATATCTCACATCAGATTGGCAAGGCTGGAAAAAAATGAAAATTTCAAGTATAGGAGGAACTAGGGAAAGATAGGCATATTGATGGATTATTGGTATGGAACTATGAATCATTACAGCCATTCTGGGCAACGATTTGGGATGATTCCCCAAACTTGCCAAATTTTACATATCCTTGTATACCATTGATACAGTTACTAGGTTTTTACCCAAAAGAAAACAAAGAGGAAGAGTCTTCTAATTAAGACACACAGACAGACAGACAGACAGACACACACACACACACACACACACACACACACATAGAGTACCTTTTTATTTGTGGGACAAAGAACTAGAAACTAAGAAATATTCATCACTTGGGAAATGGCTGAATAAACAATGGTATATGAATGTAATGAAGTATTAATGTGTTGTATGAAATGAAGAAAGAGATGATTGCAGAAAAACTTGAGAAGACTTACATGGACTGATGCAGAGTAAAGTGAAGAAAACCAGGTGATCAATTTACAGGTATAACATCATTGTAAAAATAAACAATTTTGAAAAAACCTAAGACCAGAGAACCAATGATGGAGAATACCACTCACCTCCTGACAGAGAGGTGATGGACTGGCATATCTTTGGCACACATATCTTTGGACAAGGCCAATGTAGGAATTTGTTTTGCTTCATTGTGCTTGTTTATTACAATGGCTTCTTCCTCACTCCTTCCTTTTATTCTGTCTTGAGAAAAATAAATTATTGGCTTATTTTTAAAGAAAAGGGAAAGTTTTAAATGTTAGTTCAGTCCCATGTTAAAATTATATCTTGACCCCTAGATTATCCTTGGCTATTTTTCTCAGACCTTCAAATAAATATCCAAAGTTGTCACAGACATACCATATATGCCTAAAGGGAAACACAAAATAAATGGTACTGGAGATTTTTCCTGAAGGGATAGCATTAAAAAGGCCAGAAAGATACAGACAAGGGGTAAGAGGATACTGAACTCGACCATTGAGACCATGCTGTATTGAATGTTTTTTTTCTCCTTATGTGAACTTGATTTTTCTCTAATGACAGAATGATGGGGTTAATTTAGAGATCATCAACCAGCCACATCTGCTCCCCAGCACTTAAAAATACTAATTAAT
This sequence comes from Phalanger gymnotis, assembly GCA_028646595.1. Lineage (NCBI taxonomy): Eukaryota > Metazoa > Chordata > Mammalia > Diprotodontia > Phalangeridae > Phalanger > Phalanger gymnotis. The sequence continues at coordinate 10,621 of JAQQSZ010004855.1, forward strand.
TAAAATAGTTCCTAAAGTGGAAGGATTAATATGCTTTCTGGCCCTATAACTGCTGGGTGTTCTTCCTTCCCCTATGCTTTGGTTACTCTTTCTTTGTTGTCCTAACATACTGGTATTAAATGTGTACATACTGACTAATAAAAAAACTCATTGTATCTAGTCTTCATTGTTACAATTCCCTTCATAGAAAGCAGTGCATCTCAGACTTCATAATAAAGTTTTTAATAGGGTTATAAAGTTGGAAGGAAATTTAAAGGTTACCTAATACAACCCTATCATTTTACCAGCAAGGAAACTGACACTCAGGGGGTTGTGTCACTACTGGTCTGCTAGCTAGAATGACTTGAGACTTGAGTGATAAGCTAGAGTGAAACACCTGAGTTCAAATTCTGCTTCTGTGAACCTCAGCAAGACACTAAACTTTTATCAGCCTTAGCTTCCTTATGTTTAAAATGGGTGTGATAATAACAACTACCTCACAGGATCATTGTGTGGATAGAATGAGTATATGCACAATGCTTTTGCAAATCTTAAAGCTCTATATAAATATTAACAAAACATTAGCTATTTTGACTTATCCTGGATTAGAGACATGTAGTAAATGGAAAGGACAGGACTTGAACGTGGGTATTCTGACTCCAAATCTACTTTTTAATTAAACTAAATGTTTTTCATAAAATTGTCCATCAGAGAACATTAGAATAGACTATTATTGAAAATATTCACCTGTGATCATATCAAAATATTTTTAAACATAACTAGAGAGGAAAAAACACATTCCACCTATTATAGAGCTCCTCTGTTTCCACTAGCAAGTATAATCAGATCTAATCACAAACAAGATGAGAGAAATATGCAATTTTCATGGTACTAGTGCCATATCTTTGAGGTGATAACTTCATTGCTGTAGCCTAAGATTCTTGAAGTAATGTAAATTTAAAACAATAAGAGATTATTGTTTTACTTTACTGAAATTTCATAACCTCAATTTGTCCTCGAGCAATGCATTTTGATCCAAGTGTCTCATATTTTAAATGTTTGCCAGTGTTTCTGCTGTTACCTGTTTTCTATTAAGCAGTTAAGCTCAATCTATTTCATTCATGCTAATGTTGAAATTCCATCAGAGTCAAAATGTTTTCTGGACAAGGAATGTAGCAAAGTTTCCACCACATCAGGGCATCCAATAAAGTCCATTCTTGAAGTACTATCCTGTGATCTGTATGTGCATAAATCAGCATATTCTGAAGGCATTTAGTATGCTTTTGGGTGCTCTAGGGGTTTTTCCTTTCAAAATCTCAAAGAAAGTAAGATTTTCTCAGAGAATGAATAATTCTTTTTGGAAGTAAACCTATCCCTAGATTGTTCATAAAAAAATAATTTATCTTTCTGTTCATCCAAGCTAAATCTTGCTTTCAAAGTTATTGGCAATTAATACATTCACATAATTACTGGCTTTTTTGCCTGTTAAAATATAGCATAACTTCACAACTGACCTTAGGAATATAAATTCTTGGCCTTTACCTTTTAAAGGAAAGGTTAAGAGAATAAAAATGTGCATTACAAGAAGAAACAGCTTATTTATGTCCATCACAGAAGGGCTTATAAGAATTATTGAGCTCCAGGGCAAATGAGAAAATTGTGCATCTCTGGGATCATATTGAGATGTCTTGTTCACACTATGGGAACATATGCAGTGCCATTGTTGGGCATAAACTTGGTTTTATGGGCTTGAACCCTATCTAAAAAACTCCTATGATCTCATAGCCTTTGCAGAAACAACAGAAGAACAATACTGACACAGTTGCTGGCACTAACAGACATAAAGGTAAGATCAAAGTTCAGTCAACTTCATTATTCTCTGGAGTGACTAAACCTGTGTTTGCTCTTTCATTAATACCAGGCACTATAAGGACTAACAGACAATTTCTTAGATCAGAAGATGAAGTCATGGGGCGTGGAGCCAAGATGGCAGCTGGAAAGCAGGGACTTGCTTAAGCTGTCCTATCAATCCTTCCAAACACCTGTAAAAATGGCTCTGAACAAATTCTAGAGCTGCAGAACCCACAAAATAGCAGAGGGAAGCAGGTCTCCAGCCCAGGACAGCCTGGATGGTAGCGGGTAAGGGTTTATCACATGGTGCTGGGAGCAGAGCACAGCCCAGTGTGGGCTGCACCAAGACCAACCAGGTGGAGCAGGCCTGAGGGCCATGAATCATTGAGCTGTGACAGTTACCAGACTTCTCAACCTACAAACACCAAAGACCATGAAGCATGTTAGTGGGAAATTGATGGATCTAGGTGAGAGTCATCCAGGTCCAGCCCTGGGGGTGGAAGAAGTGGTATGGTGGTGGCACAGGCAACAGCAGGAAGCTCTAGCAGTTGCTTCCGGAAGCTTCAGTGTCAGCTGTTTCCAGAGTCCCTGGCTCACACAGTGGAAGGAATCAAGCTGTGGATCAGAGCAGGAGTGCATGGAGCCCTCTCCTGGCAAAGAGGGAGGTTTTCTTGCTGTGCCCTGCTTGGATCTTGGTTGAGGTCCTGGTTGGCAGTTTTTGGGGGAGGAGGAGTGCTGCCGTGGCAGAGTTTTCAGTGACGGTGTAGTAGAAGTAGCTCTGAAAACAGCAGTGCATCCCCTAAAGCTTAGAACAAAGTACTCTTTGCTCTAGAAGCACTCATACCCTGACGAAATGCTCAAGGGTCAAGTAGTTGGCTGGGAATATGAACAGGCAGCAAAAACAGACTCAGACTCAGACTTTAGAATCTTTTTTTGGTGACAAAGATCAAAACATACTGCCAGAAGAAGTCAACAAAGTCAAAGAGCCTACAACAAAAGACTCTAAGAAAAACATGAACTGGTCTCGGGCCATGGAAGAGTTCAAAACACATTTGGAAAGGCAAATAAGAGAAGTAGAGAAAAAATTGGGAAGAGAAATGAGATTGATGCAAAAAAATCATGAAAAACAAGTCAACAACTCACTAAAGGAGACCCAAAAATTAATGAAGAAATAAGCACTTTAAAAATAGACTAACTCAAGTGGCAAAAGAGCTCCAAAAAGCCTATGAGGAGAAGAATGCCTTGAAAGGCAGCATTAGCCAAATAGAAAAGGAGGTCCAAAAGACCATTGAAGAAAATACTATCTTAAAAATTAGATTGGAGCAAGTGGAAGCTAGTGACTTGATGAGAAATCAAGATATTATCAAACAGAACCAAAGGAATGAAAAAGTGGAAGACAATGTGAAATATCTCATTGGAAAAACCACTGACCTGGAAAATAGGTCCAGGAGAAATAATTTAAAAATTACTGGCCTACCTGAAAGCCATGATCAAAAAAAGCCTAGACATCATCTTTCAAGAAATTATCAAGGAAAACTTCCCTGATATTCTAGAACCAGAGGGTAAAATAGAAATTGAAAAAATCC
>JAQQSZ010004856.1:0-14035 GCA_028646595.1 Phalanger gymnotis
TGGGAGAGAAAAGTTGTTAGGTTGTCTACCAAAGTAAAGGTCTACAGAGCCATTGTGCTGACCTCTTTGTTGTATGCCTGTGAAACCTCGACAATATACCAGCACCATGACAGGAAACTGAAACGCTTCCATTTGAATTGTCTTGGGAAGATTCTGGAGATCACCTGGCAAAATAAGGTACTGGACACTAAGGTTCTTTCTTGAGCTAAACTGCCAAGCATTCAAATTCTACTGCAGAGGGCACAACTCCTGTGGTCTGGCCATGTTGTTTGAATGCCAAAAGACTATTTTATAGAGAACTCACACAGAGGTCAGAAGAAGTGGTATGAGGATACTCTCAAGGTCTGTCTGAAGAACTTGGGAATTGATTTCGAGATTTGGGAAACACTGGCACAGGACCTCCCAGTATGGCATACCCACATCAAAGAAGGCACTGTACTCTATGAGCAAAGTAGAGTTGCAGTAGCTCAAAAGAAACATCAGATGCACAAATTTAGAGACATCTCTACTCCAATTGTTCCTATGGACTATTTGGACCCAACCTATGGGAGAGCCTTCTGAGTTCATTTTGGTCTGGTCAGCCACAGTCCTACACTGTGAACCTTGACCCCCAAAATAGTGATGTTATTTTGATCCTCTTCAAGAATGAAGGACAGCTTGGGGTGGAGAAAGGGGAGGGATGGGGAGGAAATTTGGAACTCAAAATCTTGTGGAAGTGAATGTTTAAAACTAAAAGTAAACTAATAATTTTTAAAAAGAATAAAGGACAACAACCAATCAAATAACTGCTGATGCCTAAATAGTGCTTTAATATTTGCAAAGCACTTTACATACATTATACTGATTTATTCTCTTAGCAGTCTTCTTTTCTCTCTATACACTTTCTCTTGAATATATATTCCCACCTATGACTTCAACTGCCAACTCTTTGCAGATGGCTCCCAAATCTTCAGCTTTGTACCATGTCCCAAACTCTAGTACCTCATTTTCAACTTCTTTCTTGACACACAGGTGGAATTGGAGGTCCCACCAATGCTTCAAACTCAACCAGTCCCAACCAGATTTATCATCTTCAACTAAAACCAGCTCCTCCACTAATTTCCTTATTTCTATTAATGGCATCGCTATTGATTATTCAGCTTTAAAACCATAGGCAAATATTTCACTCTTCACTCTCCTTACTTGCCCCTATTTTGTCAACAAGTTCAATCAACGTATCCTTTGCTGTATGCTTTTCATTAGTCTCTTTCTTGTTAATTTCCCAGACATCACTCTAGTTCAGGCTCTTATCACTTAATTCCTGGACTACTGTCAAAGTATCCTGCCTTGTCTTTCTGACTGCTCCACTCCATCTTACACAATATCACCCTAGCCTTTCAAAACAAGTTCAATCCCTCTTACACTGTCATTTTTCAACTCTGATCGTGCTGTTCCTCTGTTCCAAAATTATCTTCAATGGCTTTCCATTAATTATCAAATCAAGTTCAAACTCCTTAACCTGGCATTGAGAAATTCATCACAATCTTCTCCAAATCTCTTTTTCCAATCTTAACTCTCACCGTTCCCCTAAACAAACTGCATTCAGAGTGAGCTCAACTACTTCTTCATATATGCCTTGTACTTTTCTCTCCTGCATGCTCTCTACCAAGAGATAGAGGACAACTCCACCTATTAAAATCCTACCTATTCTCCAAAACCCAGCTTAAATGCAGCCTCCTCCTTGTTGCTTTCCCTGATTATACAAATCAGAAGTATTTCTTCTGAAATCTTTTCATAGTATCATAGGATCTTCTATTTAGACATGGAAGGGACTTAAAAAGTCACCTAATCCAAATGCTTCCTTTTATGGATGAAGAAATCGAAGACACAAATGGAAAGTGACAATTTGCCCAACATCACATAGATATATTAAGTGAGAGATCAAGATTTGAACTCAAGTTCTGACTTCAAATCCGGAATTTCCCCACCACATTAGACCTACAACACTTAGTCTGGCACTCATTACTTAACTGTTTTTGCACTGTTGCTATTTTCTTTACAAGATTGCAAGTTCCTCAAGGAAAGGAGCTTATACATAACTTGTACAACTTTGTATCCTCATAGAACCTTCCACATAGAATCACAGAATCAGAGATCTAGCCCAAGACCATTACAGGTTCTCAATAAAAATATGAATGAGTGGAGGACTTGGACCTTTCTGCTCCAAGTTTCACATGGTCTAATCTATTGGACTTCTAAATTCCATACCAGTTGTTAAACAAGATGTATGGTAGACAGGGCTGGACATGCTCCAAAGTATTCCATGAACACTCTGATATACGATGTGAGTGACTTCAAAAGGACTTCCTTTCCCAAAAATATCTCCCTCAATTGTCTCAAATTTTCCCCGAGATGCATGATAGTAAAATCATCGAATCATGGAATTTCAAAGCTGGAAAGGACCTTAAAAGATCACTTAATCCAATTTATATCTGAGAAGGAATTCTTTCTACCTCCCACCCCTGCTCACAACATACTAGACAACTACGTGGTTATCCGACTTTTGCCTGATGGCCTACAGTGATGGGAAACTCCTTACCTCCAAAAGCAATTCATTCCCCTTCTAGACAGCTCTACGAGGCTATCTTTTTCTTATTGTAAGACAAAATCTGTCTCTGCAACTGCCATATATTGCTCCAAATTCTACTCTGTGGGACCAACTAGAACAAGCTTACTCCTTGTTTTATAGAGCAGTGCCTTAAATACTTGAAAAAAAGTATTACATCTTCCTAAGTTTTCTCCAAACTAAACATCCCAGTTCCTTCAAATGATCATCATACAGGAGAATCTCCAGTCCTATCACCATCCTGGCTGTCTTCTTGATACACTTCAGCTTGCAACACCTTTCCTAAAATCCGGCGCCTAGAATAAAATCTAGTATTCCAAATATGATCTGAGTGTAATGGGACAAAAGTGTCCTGCCTCTTTTAATGCACATTAAAACTGAATTTTCTTTTTTTCCCTCTGAGCTCTTTTCTAGTAATATTCTTAGAAGCATTATTTCCCAGAAGACATTATAGTATGTGAGAATGAGCTCTAATTTGAAGTTAAAAAAGTTATCAAGTTCCAGGTATGGCATTTAATTTCTGAGTGACAGGCAATTTGGTAAAGTGGGAAGAGATACCAAGAAGACCCTGATTCAAGCCCTGACTCTGACAAACACTGGCTTTCACTTAAGCCTGTATACTTCTTTTCTCCTTCCAACTCTAAATCCGCTGTCTTTATACTCTAGCCCAACTCCACCTATCTACATATATTATCTCTATTCCTTTATGGCTATACTTTGCAATCTGATAAACAATTCTTGCTAAGACATTATTGGATGTTAATGAGTGTGATTCCTAGGTAGAATTTTTGCTTTTTAAAATGAGCCTTGCTGGCATTTTTATATCTCTTACAAAATATACAAGCACTCACATACACGCACATACACATATATCTATATATAAAAACTTTACCTACCTCACAAGGTAGAGGTTTTAATAAGCAATATATATGCTATATTATTACTATTTATATATTATTTGTATTGTTTTATATAGTTACAGAATATGTAATTACTATTTATATAGTGTTTCTATTAATATTTTGTATTATATAACAAAGTATATTATGTTGTTATAGAAAAAATATAAATAATATATGTATTAAATTGTATTAGATAATATAACTTAGATGAGCAAGTTATATTATATAACATGCTTGTATAATAATATAAGTGATATATGTTGTTGTTCAGTTATTTCAGTAGTGTCCACCTCCAGTAGTGTCCCATTTTGGTGTTTTCTTGGCAAAGATACTGGAATGGTTTGCCATTTCCTTCTCCAGTTCATTTTACAGATGAGGAAACTGAAACAAACAGGATTAAGTGACTTGCCCAGAGTCACACAGCTAGTAGGTGTCTGAAACCAGATTTGCACTAAGGAAGATGATTCATCCTGACTCCAGGCTTGACTCCATCCATTGTGCCACTGAGCTGCTCAAGCAGTATATAAATAACCATTATTTATATATTATGTATATCATTACATACTGTTACACAAGTAATATATAAATAATAAGCCATATATGTAACTTATTAGCACCTCTATTTTGTGAGGTAGGTGGTGGTTTTTTATTATTCTTTTAGACTCAAACACCAGAATTCAAATACAGAATAGAGAAAAAAATCATAAACTTAAATATTGAAACTTGAATGCAAAGAAGATAAAATAAAAAGCATGCCATGTATATAGCAGAACATAAGAGAGGACTCAAAATACATAGCAATAAATTTTCATTTCAAGAAAGCCTGCCCGATAAACACTACACGTTGTATTGAGAGCTGTCCATCTTTTCTTTCTTCCTTGTAAGTTCTCTGCTATGCACTTTTTACTTTCTTCTTTTTCTCCTCCCTCCCCACACCCCTCAAAGGCTACAATTAAGTGTGGAGATATTTAGATGTAGATATATACATACACATATACATATATGGTAGGTAAAGTTTTAATATATAGATATGTGTTTGTGTATTTTGTAAGAAAATATGGAAATGCCAGCAAGGCTCATTTTAAAATGCCTAAAATGCCAAATTACCTAGGAATCACATTCAACATCCAATAATGCCTTAGTAAGAATTGCTTATCAGATTGTAAAGTTTGGCCTGTAAAGGAATGGGGACAATTTGCAGAGCTGGGTAGAACAGGCCCAGAGCATTGAGATCATGGATTTGGAGGTGGAAAAAGAAAAGAAATCACCTAGAATCTACCATAAGATCTTTGAGGTAGGGACTGTCTCATTTTTGTATTTGTCTCCTTAGGGCCTGGCACATAGTAGGTGCTTTATAAATGCTTTGTGACTGATTAATCTAGGTCAGAACTCCACTTCTACACTGCTACAGATGAGGCAACTGAGCCCCAGAGAGGTTGAATGAATTGCATAAGGCTGCTGGGTATTAGTGGCAGAGCCAAGATTCAAACTCAAGTCCTTTTGTTTCAAATCCAATGCTCCTCCCCCTACAGTAGAGTGCTTTCTACTTAAAGTGACCTGGAGAGTTGGGTGCGGCATAAGACTACAGGGTACTCTTGGGGGAGAAGCATCCAAAGAAGGAAGAGAATGCTAGAGAAAGAGACATCCAACAAAACTTTCAATAAAATAAGCCCAGCAACTACCTACCAAAATGGAAGAGTTAGAAGGATTTCCCTAGGGGCTGCCATAGCAGGTGCCAGCAGAGGGCTACCAATACATCCTGCAATGGACACCACCAGATGCCATCCCAGGGTATTCACTCCTGCTGTTACAAATACAAAGTCAGTTCTATTCATAGAGATCAGTACAACTTAACCTTCCAGGAGTAGACAATAATCAATCAGAAAATGAAGTCGCTGTTCCAGTAACAGGCCCTCAGTACTTCCCATTTCTTTGATGGTGGTGGCAAAAGAAGGCGATGATGCAATTTAAATATTCCTAGACATGGTCCAAGCTTTGATTACATGGTCTCATTACGCTGTTCAAAACAAATGCTAGGAAAAAAGGAGGAGGCGGTGCCAGGCAAGAGAAATAGCAATCCGACAGCCACCATTATAAATATGTAAAAACTACTCAAGCATGTTCTCCACCTTCATCCAATTTTCAGAGCCCGACATGATTCATTTTTCAGATCTGGAACCACAATGTTGGAAAACTGAGCTGCCTCTAAAATGTCAACTCAGCTTTTACCCAACAAAGATTGTCTAAATGTTCTCAAAGTTTCTCTGGTCTGCTCTCTTTGATTTTTACTGTGGCAACATTTGGTTCTTGTGAGTGACTAGTTTTCCAGCTCATCGAATTTTGTTCAAAGAAAAAAGAATCTAAATTCTCAGCTGTAATAATGAAGGCCACTCAGCTATATCAAGGCTTTGAAAGGTTTCAAAATCACCTCCCAGAAGTTGTCAATTTTATAATTAAAATTAACTCAGGAACTTGAATTTGGGAATACATTTCTGTATTCTGAATTACACATAAGCAGATTAAATTGTAGAATTTTTTTCAGTCCAGTAGTTATGTTGGCTATTGGTTTCATTTTCATTTCATCATTAACATAATATAATTCATCTTCCTTCAAAGATGTACTGAGTGAAGATAATAATTTATCCCAAGTGTTGTGAATATCAACATGGATGGTATTCCAAACACCTTCTGAGTACAACTCAAAATACAACTATGAATGCTAACACGGACAGGTTCCACTGAGCATCGAGAAGGTACCTTCCCTACCATTAAGGAACTTAGAATCTTGACATCCTTGTCCCTTTTTCTCCCTGAAAGTCAGTTAGCCATCATCTATCAAGCTCCTGTTGCCTGTCAGACATTGTGCTAGACAAAACAATCCCTACTATAAAAGAATTTACATCCTAACAAGTTGTGGTCCCTCCCTTCATGTATCTTTAAGTTTAGCAGGAGGATGAAATGAATGAGCTCTGATAGACAGCATAGCCTAATAAGCTTATTAGAAAAGTACAAAACAGGGGCAATTAGGTGGTGCAGTGAGTAGAGCACCAGCCCTGGAGTCAGGAGGACCTGAGTTCAAATCTGACCTCAGACACTTGACATACTAGCTGTGTGACCTTGGGCCAGTCACTTAACCCCAATTGGCCTGCCTTCCCCCCTCTAAAAAACAATAACAATAATAAAAAAGAAAAGTACGAAACAAAGTGCTATGTGGATTTTGAGTGGAAAAGTAGATACTGACAAAAAGAATCAAGTAAGGTTTCCTAAAGGAAATGCTTCTTGAAATGGCCATGAAAGGATGGGTTCAACGAGTCTTCCCTGTTAGAGAGGAAGAATATTCCATGCAAAGGAAATAGTAAAGGTGTGGAGGCAGAGGAATGCCCGAAGTATTAAGAACGTAGAGTCATCAGTTTGGAACATTAAAGTGCGTGGAGGGGAATAATTTGAGATAAAAATGGAAAGATAGGTGATACCAAATTGTGAAAGGCATTGAATGCCAGACAAAGGAATTTGAACTTTAGTGAACTGAGCACAGGGTTAATATGAAGAGATATATGAGTAAGAAAATTCATTCTGGTATTGGTATGGATGCTAGTTGAAAGCCAGGAGAGAATAGAGATAGGAACACCTATAAAAAAAATCTGCTGAAATAATCCAAGCAGGTAGTAAGGGGTACCAGTACTAGGAAAGTGGCAGTGGAAATGGGGAGGAAAGGATAAATGCAAAAGATGTTACATAGATGAAATGGATATGACCTGGTGATTAGAAAAGCCAGATGGCTTTAGTGACAACACAGTCCATTGCTGTTCTATTACATCACCCTCACCAATGACATAACCTGACCTCTGGATGTAGACGGTTTCCCAAGAGCTATCATTAAGCATCTTCTCTTTTTTCTCTTCCTTTTCACCTTTTCTGATCTCATTCCTTGGTACAGTTCAGCAACCACCTTTCTACAGATGGTTCATAAATCTGCACTTCCAGTCCTGATCTCTCTTCTAAGCTCCACAGCTATACCTGTAGGATATCTCTAACTCAATGTACCATTAGCACCTCAAACTCAGGGTCTCCAAAACTAAGCTAATTATCTTTCCCCTTAGATATGCTCCAATTTCTGACTTCAATATTTCTATTTATGGTACTATTATCCACTCAATATCCCATGGTCATCTGCTGGGGGAGATTCTTGACTCTTTCCTTTCCTACTACCTCCACTCAGAAAACTCACAGCCCAATAAATGGGTGAGAAAACATGAAAACTACTATGTATAGACAGCAAAGGTAAGTCTTTGGAGAGATAAACAACAGCATAGTTAATTCACCCTCACCTAATTTCTTCAAAATAGAAACTTGTTGCTAAGAGCATTAGCAGGTGCTGTTTGGTTACTTAAATGCTTCACATGTGAGCTCTTTGGTGTAGATACGCCCTTCTCTTAAACAGATTATGACCTGCCCACACTGTCTCATCCTGCGAAATTTCTGGTCCACGTCCCTCTATAAATCTTGCACTGAGAATCTAGCCAACTGATTATTGGAACTTACCCAATATTGATGCTACCGTCTCAAAGACCAGGTTCCAACAATGATTTTTTTCAAGTGCAGGCTTGACATATGCTTAAGGTGTCCCGAAGATGAACTGTTTAATTCCATAAAGCTACAGTTTTACAACAAATCAAGTGCTTTACAATATAATTCAGTCATTGGGATTATTCCATTCAAAATTGAAAAGTCCTAAGGGCCTGTAGGGAAATGTGATCTATGAATACAAAGAGTTATCATTTACATGACTATGAATCCACCAAGAAAGAGCAATTATTTATATTGCCTATAGATATGTCCCTTTTATTTGCGTTTTATGAGTCATATGCTGACATAGTGATAAAGGGGACTCATTGCTCTTAACAAAGTAGATAACTTGAAGGCTGCTAAGACATGAATCCATTGTTGATAGCCATTGCTAAGGGTTCATCATTCCAAATATGCATAAACCAATGGCCTTTCATATTAACATGCAAAGCTAGATAACTAAGATATATAATGAAAAGCTCCACTTGGAAAGGCCTAAAAGACAGCAACCAGGGAAGGTGCCCTGAATCATGAGAATAAAGAGATTCAGTTTCTTAGAACATAGCGCGCATGTGGGACCAAAATATGTGCATGTATGTGTGTGCGTGTGTATGCATGTGTATTGACCTAAAAGAAATTTTGACAGAAAATGAAAGAAAAAATGAAAGGTTAAAGTCAGAGATAAATATTTTTGCATTCTTCTTTCTCCTTTATCAGAGTGAAAACATACCCTAGAGTGGGGGATCAAAAGGCAAGAGATTTTCAATTCCCTGGCTTCAGACAATCTCAAAGAACAGAGAATGAGGAAAAGAAACACAGAATGAATAGAGACAGAAAAGAGAGGTTTAGGGTAGTCATTACTAAGGGTATGGGAATTTTTTCACAGAACTGATGCTCAAAAAAGTTATTTTAGGCCCAAGCAAAATCAGAATGAATGTAAGCAAAAAAAAAAGTGGCAAGCAATAGTAATAAGATTTATGATTTCACTGGTGTAAGAAAGTCCCAGGTGAAGAAACTCCCTCCATCAACAAAAGATCAACACCTTCTCAAGCACTAGAGAGTTAAGTGACTTGCCTAGAGTCACACAGCCAGTACGTGTCAAAGGCTGTATTTGGACAAAGGTCTTCCTGGTTCCAAGGCCAGCCCTCTATTCACTACAAGTATGGCTGCCTCCAAAAATTTCAACAAAAATTACAATTCATTATCCATCTTTGGTATTGTCTTCCTTTTAGCTGCTATCTCTGCCCCCCCCACCCATGTCATCACTTCAATTCAACAAACATTTATTTATTCCATTCTCTTCCATAAGCATTTAGTGATTGTCTACTGCTGTCAAATCACTGTATTAGGTGATAATTAAACAAAGAAAAAACTGAAGATAGCACCTGCCCTCAAAGAACTTATTATCTCTTACTATGTGCAAGTCACTGTACTAGTTGTTAGGGAAACAGAGATAAATATAGTACAAACCTGTTCTCAAGAAGCTTGTGAACAAATAGGGAGAGAGACACCTGAACAAATATCTATGCTACCAGGCAGAATGAGAGAATCACAAAAAGTCCTGAATGACTTTTTACCTCAACCTTCACATAGCACTTTATTTTTTTTAAACTTACTAATGCACTCAGCATGTACATGGATATCCTTTTTCTCAGATTGGTGCTAAAGCCCCGATCAGAATATAAACTCCTTGAAGGTAGGGGCTGAAACTCAAACTACATATCACAACTCTCCATCTGAGGGTCTGTCTGGCTTCAATTCCACGGAACAACATGACCCTACCAGGATAAACTGATCATTTCTAATCTCATAAGTTGTTCAATCATTTTTTTCAGTCATGTTGGACTCTTCATGACCCTATTTGGGGCTTTCTTGGCAAAGATACTGGAGTGGTTTGCCATTTTCTTTTCCAGCTCATTTTTTACAGATGAGGAAACTGAGGCAAACAGAGCTAAATTACTTGCCCAGGGTCACACAGCTAGTATGTGTCTCAGGCCAGATTTTAACTCAGGAAGGTGAGCCTTCTTGACTCCAGCTCTAGCATTCTATCCACTACACTACCCAGCCACCCTAGCTCATTACCATGCTGCTAACTCTGGCCTTGGATAGCACTTTTCTAAGCCTCTTCTCCCCTCTGATTGGAGGGCTGGAGGATGGAGTACTAAACCTTTCCCAAAGCTTTCCTTCAAAGAGGGCAGAAACTGGATTTCCAGCTCACTCCAGTCTCTACCTGCAGCTTTGCCTGGTTTCCACTCCACAGAATAAGATATCCCCTAGTGTGTACACCCCCACTCCTAACCCAGCATTTAGCAAAGTGCCTGGCACATAGTAGGTGCTTTAAGTATATCTTAATAGTAGGTGAATTAAGTACATCTCTCCCTGAGCAGGTATATACAGGTAGAAGACTTTTATGAGTTTTCTTTCCACAGGACATAGAACTGAAAGTATAAAATATTATGCACCTGGTGTTTCTCCATAGTTAGTCTCAGTTTCATATATAAATTAACTGGTCACTAGGATGCAAATTAAATTACCAGTGAACTGTTAGCTTTAGAGATTTTGATTTTGAAAAATCTCTTTATCTTAGTAAGTGTCAAGATAATTAGGCCACCTACTCCTTAAAGGTTCTGAACACCAACTAGGAAAAATCTTTTTCTCATGGAGCAAGTTATCTCCAGGATCAGTCATGGTTAATAACTAATTTCCAAAATCCTTCTCAAATATAGCATTTCTATTATATTAAATCATATTCACTAGAAAGAGATGTTCTGTATCTACCTAAATTGTCATTAAATCAAAGATATTATAAAACTACTCATGAAAAAGTTACAAAATATGTTAAGAAAGGGACTCAAATGAAAGGTGTGTCTCTTCTTAGCATTTATGACTTTATTAGGCCTAAAGGTCATGTGAGATGATAATAGTAACAACAATGATACGCAGTTCACATAGAGGCAGCTAGGTAGCACATCCGATACAGTGCTATACTTAGACGCAAGTTCAAATTTTGCTTCTGACCCTTATTAGCTGTGTGATGCACTTAACCTCTGTTTGCTTCAGTTTCCTCATCTGTAAAATGGAGGTGTTAATAATAATAACATCTACTTCCCAAGATTGTTGTGAGGATTACATGAGATAAGATTATGTAAAGTGCTGTGCAAATCTTAAAGTGTTGCACCAATATAAATAATTAATATTATTTCTATAGCTAAGGTTTATAAAATGTATAAGGAAATATTACCTCCCTTTTTTTTACTGGATCTAGGATTTCACTGGTGAGATGAGTTCTCAGTGAAGAAAATCCTCCTATCCAAGCAAATTCGCCAGTGTTCTGCAACTTACATTCTAAGATAGTTGTACTGGAAGGTAAGTGAGTTGCCCAGAGTCACAAAGCCAGTGTATGTCAGAGATTGACTCTAAGACTAGCTTTCAATCCATATCTTGTGTCCTTTCTACAGATGAGGAAACTGAGGCTCAGAGAAGTTAATTGGCATATCCTGAAGTCACATAGCTAAGTAGTGTTAGAAGTGGGTCTCAAATTTGGAATTTCTCACTCCTAAAAATAATTTTTATTGTAGAATATTAGGTTAAATTTTAGGTAGATTAGATAGATAGATAGATAGATAGATAGATAGATAGATAGATAGATAGATAGATAGATAGATAGATAGATAGATAGATAGATGATAGATAGATATTTGCCCAAAAGGTATTTACTAGGCTTTAATGTAGATATGTGTCCAGGATCACCCTTGACTTCTCTTTATAACATTCTACATCTCTGTTCTTCATCAGTTCTTCTTCCCCCTCTAAAACTCAATCCTTGACTATTTATCCTTCTCTCCTTATACTTCCTCCTCTGGAAAATAGATCTCCTCTTATGGCTTCAGCTATCACCTATGTGTTGGCAACCGCCCAAAGTCTGTTTCTACCCTGACCTCTTTCCTGACATCCAGGCTCCAATCTCTACATGCTTGTTGGAAATTTCCACTGGGAAATCCATACTAGTCATTTCAAACTCAGCATGCTTGCAACAAAATTCATCATCTATCTTCTCTGAAAAATTGCCTCCCGTCTTCTGACTTCTTCATTTCCATCAATGGTACAGTGTCATCACTCTTCCAAGTAATTAGCACTTGAAACCTCGAAGTTATATTTAACCTGTCCTTCCTGTGCTGCCCTACCTGTTCAGTCACCAGGTCCTGACAATGTTTTTTCTTCATCAGGGTTTTGCAAACACTCCTTTCTTCCCATTTATACTACTGTCACCATAGAAAAGGACCTTATCACCTCATGCTTGACTTTGGACAATAGCCTCCAGAACATCATAATGGACCTCTGAGGGCATTTCCTCCCAGCTGTGCTCCTGGCTCTAGACTTCACCACCATGAGTCAGCTGTCATCTCATTCTGGAATTTCCCTCAGCTCCTGGGCCTTGTCACCCCAGAACATCCCTTTGCTATGCTGGCCCCCTTCTCCCATTGGTGAATTCCTCATCAGGACCTCTATTTTGAAGATGAGCTTAGTCCAACCATGCCTTATCCCCCTCTCAATACCATCAAGCTCCAATTCAGGCACCTCTCCCACCACCACCACCCCCACTGACTCTCTTCAGCTACTTGAAGGCAGGGATTGTCTTTCTTTTTGCTTTTATTTATGTCCCCAGAGCTTAGCCCAGTGCCTGATAAATGCTTAATAAATGCTTGCCGCCTGCCTTTTGCCTTCCTGCATTGAATCCAACTCTTACTGGAAAAAGAATCCACCGACAGCATGCCCCAAAGTATGTTTGCTTGAAGATCCTCAATGGTGTGTGTTTGAGAGGAGGTGAGGACTGTGAAGTAAATTTTATCATCCCTGTTTTACAGTTGAGGAAACTGGAGCAAACAGGGTAAGTGATTTGCCCATGGTCACATAGCTAGTAAGTGTCTGAGGCCATTTCCTAACTATAAACTCAGTCATCTATCCACTATTCCTCCAGATGTGGTCTGACCTCCTTATTCTTCAAAGCTATCTCTCTCAATACAATCCAAGACAACATTAGCTGTTGTTGTCTTTGGCTGCCATATCACACTATTGATGTACAATTAGTTTATGAGCTACCAAACCCCCAAGAATCCTTTTCAGACAAACTTCTGTCTAACCAAGCCTTCCCCTCCCCTATCTTGTTTTTGTCTGAGACATTGATAAAAATGTTTTAAGAAGCATTGGGCCAAGTATATAACCATTCAGCACTCCATTTGGTTACCTCTTTCTAGTTAAAACAGTAATGACTACTATTGGAATGAATTTGAATGACTACTCATTTGAATCTGATTGTATAATCACCTAGCCCCCATTTTTCCATTATTTTCATAAGTGTAGCATGATAAATTATACCAAACACTGTGTCAAACATTCTAGATTTTTACTAGGCATATTTTTAATAACGTCTAAGGATTTTGCCAGAAACCAGTCATATACACTCCCAGCTTGCCTCTCCGCCTCCAGACTTTCAGCCTCCAAACTTGCCTGCACATTGCTACATTAACTTTCTTAAAATGCCATTTTCTTCATATCATTTCACTGCCCAAAAACCCTCAATGCCTCTCCATTACCTAAAGAATCCAATCCACATTTCATAGGCTGCCATTCGAAACTCTTCAGAGTTTCTTCTAACGGACCTTTCCAACATGTCCCCAAACCCTCCAAACTTGAGCCCTCCATTCTATGAGGTTGGTCTATTTACTGTCTCCCCCAGGCCTCAAGAAAACACTATGTATTCCAGCTTTGTTGCCTTGTTAACAACAATGCCACCCTCTCTCTTCTCAGACTATCCAAATACTACTAGTCCTTCTTTGCCCATATTAAATCCCAACTCCTCCTAAAGGAAATCCTTGTCAATCCAGCCCACAATGATTTCTCCTTCCTCTGAAACCCCAGTCTGTTAGTACTATTCATTGGGAACTTATCATATAACATCTTG
>JAQQSZ010004857.1:0-14034 GCA_028646595.1 Phalanger gymnotis
AAAAAATATAAGAAACAATCCATACCCTCATTCATCACTAATATAATTGTTATTCTTTCTTCCTAGTACTTTCTACACTCCACATTTCCCAATCCATGGATTGGGGAAAGTAAGAAGACGCAGAGTAAATCCAAGATACCTTTTGAATTCACTGTTAATTTTGAAAATCAAATATGGAAAGTAAGCAGCACCAGAAAGCACTTGGGATGCTTTTGGAATTTTGTATGAATTGACTTTTCTCTTGGGTACTAATTATTCTTCAAACTTTTCTGGAAGAAAGGCAAAAAGAAATCTTTGGAGTTTAAAATAAGAGAATTAGAATGTGGGAGACGCAAAGGATCTTGCTGCCCATCGGAACTCATTAACTTTTCTTCCATGAGGGCTTAATTACCAAGCAGGGACTGCTTCCTATGGAGAATTTTATGGCAGTCAGCACTATTATTTCTAATGAAGAATTTAAATTTAGAGACAACTGAGATTAAGTCTTTAGGGATAACTTCTTGCCATATGTAACTGTGAACTTTTAATGGGAGATATCAGGTCATGGAGATATAGCTCCTAGAGACTTAAGGGTATTAATTTGCAGAAATGGGTATTAACCCACCCTCACACACACCGGGAGGGGAGGGAACCCTAGCTCTAGAATCAGAAGTAGGAAAGAGAGGTGAAGAAGGTACTTCACATTATTTACCTTTTGAATAAACAGATTGTGGTTGATGGTGTCAATTTGATGCCCCATCTTTTTAAAACCAAAATTATGTAATGATTTATGCGAGATGTACCCAGTTCATGAAATCCCCAGATTTCAACTGGATTTCCCAGAAGTTTCTCTTTAGTAGAATTTCATTAAAGAATAAGAAGAAGCAAAACCCCCAATAATGGCTTAACAAAAGTAGTCCATCAGAATCAGTGGAGGGAAAAAAAAACCTGGGCTGTTGTTACCAGTTCTTCTTTCAAGGAAAATCCAATAATTTCAATAATTATAACCATGTGTATTTAACCATCTCACCTCTAGATTGCTTGCTTGATATATCTCTGGTTGTATTAATTAAAATATCTAATGTGTTACCAACTGGAACCTGGGTCCTGTGTCCCTCAAGAAAGAGAGAGATGTATGTGATTCCTTAGAAAGGCCTAGTCCTTCCTGATGCAGAAGGTATTACAGCCATTGAATAACTGGCTAAACTGCTGAAGGTAACATAGAAACCATTTGATAAACCTCTGTCAAGTATTTTAAATGCAGTTTATTCATAGGATATGTCTCATAAATCTATCTATAGATCAATCTGTCTGTATCTATAAAGATAGATATAGATATGGCAAATAGAGGTTAAGTGACTTGCCCAGAGTCACATGGCTAGTGTCTGAGGCTGGATTTTAACTCAGATCTTCCTGACCCCAGGCTGGCAGTCACTGTACCACTTAGCTGCATCTAACTAATGGCTGGATAACCGCCTCTTGGGGAATTCTATCCAGGTATAGGTTGCACTAGAGGTCTTCTGAGGTCCATTCCAACTCTGATATTCCATGATTCCATCACTTATCAGTTTAAGTAATTTTAGGAGTGTATATGTGTATATATGTATATAGTATGTATGTATGTGTGTGTTGGTATAAATTCTCGTCCACTGGAGTTCTATAGAAAAAAGTATCTCCAAGTGTACCCTGTTGGGGTTGGATTTGATAAAAGTAAACCTAAGAAATCCATTACAATGGAATTAATGTATCTAGACAAAATTGATTTGTCGCCATTCTTCCTTCCCACCCCACTGAAAGTATTCTCTCCTTCATATTTTAGAGTACTTTCCTAGCTTTTTCTTTTGCTCCTACCACTCCTTGTCTTGAATTATGCTTATTTCTGAACCTACTGTATCCACCCCAAAAAGAATGGAAGCTCCTTGAGGATAGAGATCAAGCATCACTATCTTATCTTAAAATTGCCAGCACCTAGGATGGTACAGAACACTTTATGGGAACTTAATAAATTGCATGTGAGAGTGTGTGTGTGTGTGTGTGTGTGCGTGTGTGTATAGTACTTCTTCCACTCTATCTACCCCTATATTATAGTGTGTAAAAGTAGGGTTTTAGCTAGCCTGATAGGAAACTAAAGAGAAAAGATGTGACATTGTGGCAGAAGATTGTAAATCTCAAGGTCAGAAAGAATGAGATGCCAGGGATATTAGGATAGAATGCCCCCCTTGCTGGAGCTTGTCCCTGAATCCAGAAATAATAAGCTAGCCATTACATAGCAACTGGATATCCTGACCAGTGACAGGATATCGAATGGAAAAGCACTAACCTTCAGAAGTTCCAGCCTGACCGGATGCCAAACAGAAACCTGAGTTCCTAAGTCTTTATCTAAAGACTGGCCCTTGAATTATTTTACTGAGTGGAGGGAAGGAGAGAACTTAAAGCTGAAAATAAAAATTAAATTAATTTTTAAAAAAGACTCACCATTCTGGGTAAGAGAGTTGAATTTCAATTGCAATCTGTATTATATTGTCAAATCTCTTTTGTCCACTACCAGGAGGAACAGCTGTCCACTGAAGATTCATTTAGTACCTATCAATGCCACCTGCTGGTTCTGCTTGAATTGAAATGAACTATACTGGAATAAATTGACTAAAATTCAGTTCTGCAACACATGAGCAGCCTCTATTTTAAATGCCACAAATGTCAATGAAATAAAGATTATTACCGCATGAGATAGAAAATTTGATAGGTTTCTTCAAACTAAAATTCTTTCTAGAGCATAGTTATTAGTTCACTGCTCTGAAAGAGTTAATGTAGTTTCTGTATGTTCCTAATGCTGTTTGTCCTTCATCTTTTAGAGGACCAGTGACGTCATGATGTGACAAGTGAGGTTTTGCATATGAATTGTATTTAAGTGAAGCAGAGTCACAGAGTCATTAGCCTCACTCTCTCTTCCAGAATCATTGAAGCCCAATGGCAGGACAAAAATCAAGATGACTGGCAATGGCCTAGGATGCAGTGGATGACCTTAGCATTTTCAATGTCTACAAAGCTCTAAGCTTTGTCATTGGAACAAATTGTTCTCATCCATCTATTCCATCAGGGGAAGTCTTCACATGCTTGTGGCAGATATTCTCCTAACTCACCAGTGGGTTTGAGGTCCATCAGTTACCCTGAACCTGGTTTCTGGTTTACATATGATAACATTCACTCCTTTTGAGCTTATAGATCACTAAAGCACCAGATATTTTTCCAATGAACTGCTATCTTGCTATGCCTTCTTCATCTTGCACTAGAGAAGATGACTTTTTTTAATCCCATTACAAGATTATATATTTATCCCTGTTAAGTTCCATACCTTATTAGGTTTGACCCAATGTCTAGGGCTGTCAGGATCTTTTTCAATACTTCATTCTCCCTTCTAGCTTTGTGTCATCTTCAAATTTGATAATCAGGCCTTCTTCAATGACATTGATGGAAACTCTAATCTGTAAAGCTCTCAATTAGAGACAGCTAATTAACTGGTTATTGATTAATTATCCAGTAATTAATTAACTAGGGGCAGTGGATAGAGTGCCAGGCCAGGAGTAAGAAAAACTCATCATCTTGAGTTCAAATCCAGCTTCGGACATTTACTAGCTGAGTAACTATGGACAAGTCACTTACCCCTGTTTGCCTCAGTTTCCTGTCTATAAAGTGAGCTGGAGAAGGAAATGGCAAATCATTCCAGTATCTTTGCCAAGAAAACCCCAAATGAGGTCACAGAGTCAGACAAGACCAAAAAACAACTGAACAACAATTAGAGTCCACATTCCAAGATGACATTGGACCATTAATGACTACTTCTTGGACCCAGTCATGCAATAACATTTAAAGCCATTGACCTTACTATCATGTAGCCCTTATCTCTCCATCTTGTCAATAAAGAATATCATGAGACTTGGTCAAATACTTTACTAAAATCTCAGTACATTATAGTTGTACCATTCACTAAATCTACTAGTTTATTAACACTGACAAAAAAAAAAAGAAATAGACTTCATCAGGGATTTCATGGTACGACCTGTCTTCGATGAAGCTATGCTGTATATTTGTGACTACTTCTTCCTTTCTGAATAATATATTCTAGAATTGTGCCAAAAATCAAAGTCAAGCTCATAGACCTATAGTTTTCAAATGCCACCTTTTCCAGGAGCTCAGTAATCATATTGACTGACCAGTTTTCTGCACCCTTTTTTTGTCATTTTATTTAAGCCCAGTGAATAATTGGTTAAGCGGAAAAAAAAATGAAACTGGTTATTTTGAGGCATATGGATCATAGCTTTAAAAATATTTAATGAAATTTTTGACTTTGTAAAAAGAACTACAATCAAAAGCTGTGAGCCTATTTTAGGCAGCCCAGTTGGATATCATATAAGAATTTTGCCCCCATATTAATAATTGACTCTGTAAGATATTAGACAAATATTCATTATTCATTCTTGACTTAGTAGGAAGTTTAATAATACTTGATTATTATTTTTAAATAACTGCAATGCTTAGGCCAAAAATGAAACATTAAGCCAAAAAAGGGATTTTTTTTGGGGGGGGGGGCAAACAAAAACCTTTAAATTCTACACAGAACATCCTACATATAATGGAATTTTGCTATGCCAACATCATGTTATTACAAAATGTCAGATCTGCAAGCGGCCTTAGAAGCTTTTTAGTTCAGCTGTTTCATTTTATAGACAATGAAAATTGAGAATCAGAAAAGTTAAGTGAATTACCTAAGACCATAGAGGGAGTAAATAGCAATTTTGCTGTCTCACAGGCCAATGCTCTGTTCATGCCAGTTAGTGAGATAAAAAGAAATTTGGTATAGATTAGGTCCATCTTTGATGCTACATGAGGGTAATTAGTTATTGCCCATAAGATTCCATTATAAATTAGTTTCAATAATAAGATTCTCCTCTGGCTTAGTCCCTGAGGATAGTGTTATATTGAAGGTGGATCCAATGTATTTATTTCTTACCTTTCTTTAATTTTGAATAGGGGTTGGGGAGCCTCAAAGAAGTAAAAAGCAAAGCTTGTCAGTTATGTTTTCTTGAAAGAGTATTTTTTTCATAAAATTAAGGGGCGAGAGAGGAATATATTAGAAGAAGGAGAAAGGGAGAGATAGAATGCGGTAAATTATCTCATATAAAAGTAGCGAAAAAAAAGCTGTTGTAATGGAAGAGAAGATGGGGTAGGTGAAAGGGAATGAGTGAATCTTGCTCTCATTAGATTTGGCTTAAGAAGGGAATAACATACACACTCAATTGGATATCTTACCCTACAGGAAAGTAGGGGGGAAGGAGATAAGAGGGGGCAATAATAGAAGGGAGGGCAGATTGGGAAGGAGGTAATCAAAAGCAAACACTTTTGAAAAGGGACGGGGTCAAAGAGGAAAATTTTATAAAGGAGGACAGGATAGGACAGAAGGAAATATAGTTAGTCTTTCACAACATGACTATTATGGAAGTGTTTTGCATAATGGCACATGTATAACCTATATTGAATTGCTTGCCTTCTCAAAGATGGTGGGTGGGAAGGGAAGAAGGGAGAGAATTTGGAACTCAAAGTTCTAAAAACAAACGTTAAAAAATGTTTTTACATGAAACTAGGAAATAAGATATACAAGCAATGGGGTATAGAAATCTATCTTGCCCTACAAGGGGAAAGAGGATGAAGGGATGGGGTGGGGGGGGGAGGGAGGTGATAGAAAAGAGGACAGACTGGAGAAAGGGGCAATCAGAATGCATGCCACCTTGGGGTGGGGGTAAGAAGGAGATAGAAAGAAAATCTGTAACTCAAAATCTTGTGGAAATGAATGTTGAAAACTAAAAATGAATTTTAAAAATAAAAAAAAAATTTAAAGAGTATTTTTTCCCTGCCCCAATCATTCCACATAGGTTTCCTATGAGCTAAAAGTGCTGATATAAGTTTTGAGTGCAGGAATGTATTTGGGATATTGGATACATACCCTAAGAATGTCAAAGGCAGACTGAAAGGTCTCCTGTATGCCAAAATATTTATGGGAGCACTTATTTATGATAGCAAAAGTGAAAACAAAATGAGTACCCTTCTCTTTGGGGTATGGTTGAGCAAATTATAGTATATAACTCTAATAGAATATTATGGCTCCATAAGAAACCACAGAGATTCAGAGAAACATGGATAGTACCTAATGTATGGTAAGTCCTTAACAAATACTTGTTGAATTGGATTGAACTCATATGAGTTGATACAGACCAGATAAAGAACCAGAAGAATAAAATGTCTAACTACAGTCACATAAATGAAACAACCCTAGGAGCCTGTCAAACTCAGATTAAAGACAATGAACATTACTGGTTCCAGATGACTTGTTTTTCTATAATTGGTTTTCTTTGTTAAAATGTAGAGTTCCTTGCAGGGGGAGAGAAAAGGTGTGTACTTCAAAAAGTTTATGACATAAATATATATGTTGGGTTTTTTTTTCAAATTTTGACAGGCTATGATGAGCAAGAGTACAGAGTGAATATTCAATTTCAGACATGGCCAATGTGTTGATTAATTTTGTAAAATTATACTTTTTTAACAAGGGAGTGCTTCAATTAGGGGCTCTGTAAATTAGTAGGTAGTAATTGAAATTTTAAAAATCAGTATAACATTTTTAAAATACACAGGAAAAAGTGTGTTCCCTTTTTGGTGAAAGGAACACAAATGCAACAGTTTTGTTACTTTATCTTATTAAACTTGTAAGAAGTTACACTTAAGAAAAGTCTAGTTGACACATCTTTTAGTCCCTCTTACTGAAATTTTAGATCTGGAAGGAAAACCATAATGCAAGACTAAGCATTCAGGTTTTAGTCCCAGCTCTGTTAACTTGCAGGGTGACTGTGGGCAAATGACTCCTTTACTTATTTTTCAATTCCTCAATAAAATGAGGGGGATTGGATTAAATGATTCCCAAAGTTTCTTCCAGCACTAATATTGGATTATTCGTTTATAACATTGAGGCAAAGATGCCCTAAAACAAACTTTTATAATATCCAAACATTCCTTAGTCACTAGTGATTATAGTGAACTATAGGTTCCTTTTTTTGAACCTATGGAAGTGAGTCATTTTCACACTCAAGCCTCTAATTGGATGCGTATTTCCTGAGATAAAATTATAATGGTAAGCAAATGTCTCCATTTCTATTTTATTTGCCTTTTTCGCCATCTACTGGGCATTCCCATAAAAAGCAACCTTAAAATTTTTCTAAAAGATTCATATGCTCATTCTGCAAATGTTTGTTGAGCACCTGATAAGTTTTCTACATTTAAACTATACTTCATAGGCCTCAGAAGGTTTCAAACAAAGTCTAGGGACTTAAACCTTTGATGTAAAAGAGTCACAAAACCTCTTTTAATCAAAATCATTGATTAAATGCCCACGTGGTAATAGAATCTCTCTTGGGTATCATAAAATATTTCAATGCTTCAAAATTTGTGATTTTATCAGTGTGGGTACTCCTTCTATTCCTGTAGATTGCTGTCTCTCATATCTTAGACAGGCTTAATGAGTTGCTAGTGCCAAAAAAATCAGCATTTGATGATATCAGGAGTAGAACCCATTATCAACAATCTTCTGCCGGTGGACTTCTGCAAACTTGGTTGTGCTGGTTCTCAAAAAAACAGAACTACCTATACAGGCCTATGCTCAAACTCTTGCCCAGTTTGACAGGGCCTGCCCAAGCTTATGCTTGACTAGCACAGCCTTTAAGAACTCAAGAACTTTAGGACTGAAAAAGGGGACATGTCCTAATTTTTAAGAGGAGAGAGAGTGAGAAGATAGAATTGGCATATTATAGCCAATATAATTGATTTCAATTCCTGGCAAAATTCTAGAACACATTACTTGTTTCTGTACATTTAAAAGGTTAAAGAAATCAAAAAGGACCAGCATAACTTCGTCAAAAACAGGTCATGCCAGACTAATCTCATCAGGGGAACATAATAGGCATCGTAAATACCTGGATTTCCACAAGGACATTTGACAAGGTCTATTGTGCTATCCTTACTGATTAAGTAATAACTCACGTTCATATGGTACTTTAAAGTTTCCAAAGTATTTTCCTAAATAACCCTATAAGGTAAGTTATGTAAGTATTAGAATTGCTCTTTTATATATGTATGAGCTAATGCTCCGAGCCCAATGATTAGCCCATGACCATACATACTGCCAGTGCCTCAGGCAAGATTCAAAGCCAAGACTCTGGTCTAACTTCAATACTTTGTCCATGACATCATACTGTCTTTCTTAGAAGGAGATGTGAATATTCTTACTCTCGAATACATCTTTAAGGCATACTTTTCCAAGAGACAAGCTGTCACCAGAGGAAACTCTCTCCAGCTCCCCCATTTCCCTGGCACAGAACAACTCAAGGGATAGGGCCACTAAGGCCTAGAATCCACATATGCTTTTTTTTTTCTTATATTCATTCTACCAATTGTTATTAGATATCTACTTACTCTGTGCAATACTTAATTCTAGGCACTTAGGAAGAATACAAGAATAAACTCTGCTTTCAACATAGGAGTGGAGAAGGCAAATATGGAATTTGGTAGCCCAGGCAAAGTCACATACCCTGTCTGATGTGTACCTCTCTGTGCATCCTAGGGCAAGAATTTTGTCACCTAGGAGCCTCAGGATAAAAATGTAAATGGAATGATTCATTGGAGAAATTTTGTTTGGAACTCCATTTCTGGTTATTTTGGGTGCTACAGCAAAGTAATGGTGAAATTGTCTAGGGCTTTTATATGCTGCCAAGAACTTTTCATACAGGACAGTTTGACTTCTCTCTTGAAAGTAAGAGGTTGACTCCTAATTCACCCCAGATTTCTAGTTCCTATTGAGTAGGGACCTACACACCTTAAAATTCACTGGGCACTAGACTTCCCCTCTGAGAAGAAAACTGTTGTTTGTTTGCTTGTTGGTTGGGTTATTTATTGCTTTAATTTTTCTGGGGAGGAAGGTGGCAGTGGATATATTCTCTGAGCCCACTAGCTACGGAAAATTTGAACTGACAAAGCACTTTAACTTAGGAATGTCTAAGAATCATGTTGCATGGCTCTTGCTGGGACTGTTACAGTACTAGGCACCATGTGAGCCAAACAAGAAAACCAGGCATGGACTCCCCCATAGGAGAAATTGGGATAAGGAAAAATATATCCAATAACACCCAAGTTTGATTGGTTTGAATAGCAAATACTCAAGTGGAAGAGGCATAACAAGAGTTGATCAGGAATGCTTGTCATTGCCTTGTGCTTATAGGCTAGCTGGTTAACCACTAATTGACTGTTTCCAAGATGGACATTGACTGAGACTCAAAGGGCACCAAGTTTTGCCAGAAGTTGGCAAACAGCAGTTTTACCTCTTCCTCTCTCACTCCCATATTTAGCCTTTTATACTCTTTCCCTTGGATTCCGGGGGGGGGAAGGGGGGAATAATTCCCCACTTCTCCTAGGACATGTTAAGTCTGGGAAATAAGCTTCTAGACCTCCACTGAGTCAGCCCCACTGTGTATTTGTGTGCGTTAACACAGAAATCTCTTAAAGTTTCTTTGCTTTGAGTGAGTGAAGAGGAAGTCTAATGAGATGTATTTGCTTTGTTCATGAGTGCTTGTGAATCCTTTATATCATGTTATTTGTTGTGGTGCAAGATAAAAAGTTTGTCCCTTACTCAATTACTATACTATACACTCAGTACTTCTATAGGAGTTAGGGACCCTGGTGCCCACTTTGGGGAAAATTTAAATGCAAGGCATATGTCTTTTTTTTTTCCAGATGTCCATGGAGTATTCAAGGTAGGAGATGGAGAAAAACTGACCACCTTCATTGGAGGATAAAAGGGGGAGTAGGCCTTCCAGAGCCTTCTTACTAAGCCCTTTCCTGTGAACCCAAAGTCCTGTGGCCTTTAAGATAGGCAGTGGTTTTGGTTTTGTCTTTGTATCTCCCTAGATTGATTTAAGCTCTATTAACTGACAGAGGGCATTGGACTGAATGGTCTTTGAAGTCCCTTCTAGCCCTAGATCTATTTATGAATAAAATTTCACTTGGAATATTAATTATAGGTATTTTTCTCCCATGAAGCCATTTACACTCCTTTTAACACTGATCATGTATATCAATTTGTGACCAAGTCAATCAACAAGTTACTGACAGCCTAGAGAAAAAAGTCAAAATATGTTCAGTATTGCGAGATTTGCATTTAGAACTCCCATCTAACATTAAAAAAAAAAAAATTGAGCTCTAGAATTATGTAGGAAGTAAGCAGGACTTTCCCATCACAGATTATCACCAAGTGGTATATCCTGGGCTTTTGTACTTTTACAAAGTGTACAAATGGAAGGGACTTTCTAAGTCTATTCTCATATCCCATCCAACGAAAAAATTATCTTACGTGATTGATGAAAGATTCATAGTCATCTAGTTTAACACTTCCACATCAAATACTCATCACTTTATACAGCAGAACACTTTTTTTAACTATTCATTTCCCTTTGAAGGCCAGGGCTTCATGGATACACAGGCCATTAGAATAATCCTTTTCTCAAATACAGATACTGAAATAAATGACTGTGATCATTGCTTAGGGTCACAGATTTTGTTAGGGGAAAAAACAATCTCCAGGAAGATTTATGATCCAATATAATCATAGGATCAAAGATGTAGAATTGGGACTCTGAAAGTCATCTAGTCACCACAGCATTCATTTTACAGATAACAAACTGACATCCCACATAGAAGAGTCTAACACAAGGTCTCCCAAGCACTGAAAGGTAGGAATGTAGTAGAAAGAGCACTAAATATGCAATCTAGGGATGAGTCTGAATCCCAACAGCACCACCTACTGCCTATGAGACCTTGGACAAGATATTCCTTCCCAATCAGTTTCCTCATCTGTAAGATGCCTTAGGTCCCTTGGAATTCTAAGCCCTGCCTTTTACCCTTGGGCACATCAATACTTCTGGGCCTTAATTTCATGAAAGGAGGATAAAATTCAGTGAAATTTAGTTTGGGAGATTTCCAAGATACTTTCTAGCTAAATCTATGATCTATTTCAAAAGTGGCAGTCAAGCAAGATGTAAAAGCAGAACCCAAGCCCAAAGCTAGCATTCTGCACTGCACCATGCTGACCTTACAGCTTGGAGATTTCTGTAGTTGTTTTTACCCCTTTAGGCCTCCTCATTCTCACTCCAACAGCAGGAATGGCATGACATTCACTTTTCAGAATAAACTTAAAACTTGTGCCATTCTTCATATAAGGAATAGCTCTGCTGAAAACTAACTGCACCATAAATCTCTGACTAGCTTCACTGTAACCAGCAATCTAGACATACTGTATCTATGTCATAAATGACTAAGCGATGGGTCATACAGTGCAGTTTTTGATGTTAGCAGAGGGTTATGCAGAAAAAAGCACTAGCAATTTCTCAAAACCTGAGAAGAGTATTCTGCAGCCCAGAAAGTCTAAAAGCCTACAGTACCTGTAAGACCTTCTCAGTCAGCATGCCAACAAAAAACAATTCAGCATGCACTGTGTATGCCTGAAGCTAAGTAAAAGGGCACAGTACCTAGAGGTATGGATAAAACCTGAATTTGTCATTGTTTCCAATAGTTTTGTTTTCCACTCATGTATTTAAGACAGCTATAATTTTCTTCCTGTTTAAACTCCACTCCATTACTTCATTTTGAAAGTGTATACCTACCTACCGTCATAGAACCTACCAAGATAAAGAGGCTAAGAGTACATGCCCAGAAATGGATTGTGTGCTGTCCATGGACCACCTTAGCTAATTTGGAGAGGCCTCTCATCAGGATAGTGGCAGGGTCATGAATATTGAGGTCACAAAAACTTTAAATCCATTTACTGTCAGTGGAACATATACAAGCAAAACTATACACAGAATCCTGGAGCAGTGAACTAGAGATTTCCTACTTTATCTCATTAAAAGTACTTAGAAATAATGTACAATGACTGTTACATACCCATCACACAAATGATTGTAATTACGATGACTAATATGTTCAGTGCAATATGCCTTAGAATTCTAAGAAGGGATATGGCACTTCGATATTGACTAGGAAAAAGGCAACTAAAACATGAAGGTATTTAACCTCATTTTTGGATGAAATCATAAAGATGCAAAAAGTTGAGAAGTTGGATGAGTAGGAGGGACCAAAGACCCCTGAACGGTTAATTAGACAGTAGAAAAGAATGAAACCAGAAACTGAAACATGAGCATTTAAAAAACAAAGGTTGGCATTGTACAAAATGTTTTATTTTAAATGAAGAACTGTCATTGTTAGCACAGTAGGATCAGAAATGATTACAAAAGACAGAGAAAATTATGAGAATCTCGGCATCCAATAGGAACCAAAACCCTGAGCTTAAGTTTGGCCAGGATGTCTGAAACATGACACTGTTCCCTCAGAAGTTCAGAAACAGGTTTTCCTGGACGTCTAAAATGTTAACTGTGATCTAGAAAGCGGGGGTGGGGGGGTACTTATCTCAAAGGAGGAACTAAATTACTAAATTGCACCCAAACTAAAAGTTAATGCTTTTGCAATTGTTGAGAAAACTTGCTTTAAAAGACCATGGTTTCTAAAATTCTTTAAGCTGAAGTCAGAGAGACTTGTTGCAAATCATGTGTTTTTAATTAGCAAGCAAATAAGCAAACAGTTAATAGATCGGATAAGAGCATCAGATATTTTGTTATACTATAACTTTCTTTTTACTACAAGGAGCTTGTGAGTCCAAACGGTTGGCTGAAAGCACAATGTTACTAATGCCAAAGTCATGTGTGCCAGTAGATCTTCATTCTTTTCAATGGATACAGACTACATTCAAAACCCTGGTCTTAAAAATCCACGCCCATGGCCACAAGAGAGGTAATCCAGGAAACTGAGTATGGATGAACAGAATAAATGCAGCACCACTCCTGAAAAAACTCAAGTGACTGACTTAGTAATTTGTAGGTTAATAGCATTATCTCTGAATAAAAGGGAAAGCATGATTACTGTTAGTATAGTCATTTAAACGCCTAAGTCCTATGATCACTAGATCTCCCTTTAGCTATTATATCTTTTATTGAGAACAGGAGAGCTCAGACAGCTATGAAAATTAGAGAGGTTCTATTATACTCTTATACTAATAAGTGATAAAGCACAATAATGTGAACAGAAAATCTTTAATCTGACATAGATTAAATTGCTCTCCACTGATTAAAAATGAGCTTGAATCTATCTTTGTATTCATCTTCAGTTTTTATAATAAATCTACATGTTAAACACTTGAAAAAATGTCAAACACAACAAGGACAAAACCCATCTGTTCCCAAAACCCAAAAGCTAATACATTAATTCTTTGAATAGAATTAACTTCCTTTCCCTTCCACTTTATACAATGTCTGACCAATCCTAAAATCCAGCATCCAACCACTGACATATTCATGTGCCTTCTCATTGCATCAAACCTTAAAAGCACTACAGGAAAATTTGTAGGTGAAAAACCATCAAACCAAAGGATGACCAAAGAATCACAGTCTTTCACCCTAAATATCAACAAACTCACAATAAATCACAATGAAATTTAAATCATTTTCTGTTGGGTGGGGGTAGGAGGGAGTAGAGGAAGAGAGATCCAGAAAAGGAAGAAGGTGGCAAGGAGAGTAGTAGCGGGGACAAGAGTTGTAGTTTTTTCAGTTTTATTAAAGCAGGCCTGAGTGGTGTCTCTGGTTTAGCACAGCAAAGATACTGACTTCCTTCCTGTATGGATTCTCCAACTTGATACCAAATTTTTCGTCCTGGTGTTTTTGCCACGGATTTTTAGAGGTCTCTCTTTTCTGTGCAGTTTCGTATGTTGACTAAGGTGAGAGCTCTGGCTAAAGCATCTGCCACATTCAATACACTGATAGGGCTTCTCTCCTGTGTGGGTTCTCTGATGCTGGATAAGATGGGAACTCTGACTGAAACATCTGCCACATTCATCACACTGATAGGGCTTTTCTC
>JAQQSZ010004858.1:0-14034 GCA_028646595.1 Phalanger gymnotis
GAGGTGGTGGAACCAACTCTCTGCACCCATTATACATGCAATGACTTTAAGTTGAACTCTAGAGCAGTGGAGAAGCCAAGAGAAGAGACTTCAGAGAAAAAGGAGATAAGCATTTTTTAAGCACCTCCCTTGGCCAGGCACTCTTCTGAACTCTTTCATTACTTCATTTGACCCTCACACTAACCCTGTGAGGTAGGTGCTCTTAATATCCTCATTTTACACTTTTGGGAACTGAGGCATGGGTGAGTGACTTACCATGGTCACACAACTAGGAAGATCTGAGGTCAGATTTGAACTCTGATTTTGCTGATTCCCAGTGGAGGGCTCTATTCACTGAGCCACCTAGCCGAAGAGATAATGAAACATACCTCCTGCCTCATGTCAGAAAGGTACTGGCTGCTGCTGGCAGAGATGGTTGTTTCCATTGTCAGACACAATCTCTGAATTAGATATTTTTTCTGAATTGTTTTTGGTGGCCACAAGACAGGATTTTGTCCAGAGTGTGGGTAGAAAATATCTAAAGACAACAATAAAATGTGCAGATATTATTTTTTAAGTAAAATAAAGGAGTTGTATGATATGACCTCTAAGGTCCCTCCTAGATCTAAGTTGCTGATGCCGAGATCTTGGATCCTATGAGGATTCTCTCTCCGTCGTGGACATCAGCTTCCTTCTCCTTGTGTCTTTGCATACCCCAGGGAGACCTTCACGAGCTGGGCAAGCTGCTGATGCAGGGCTCCTTCAGCATCTGGACCGACCACAAGAAGGGTCACAACAAGGTCAAGGATTTGGCCAGGTTCAAACCCATGCAGCGGCACCTCTTCCTCTACGCCAAGCTCCTGCTCTTCTGCAAGAAGCGAGAGGACAGTGTGGACGGGCACGAGAAGACTCCCTCATACAGCTTTAAAAATTCTCTCAAGGTAATACCAAGAGTAATGATAAGTGCCTCTCCCTCCAAAGGCCATCAGGCTGGGATCAAGGGAGGCACAAGGCTAGAACCCTTTCTAACACTTGGGGGAGAGGGATGGTCACTGAAATTACCCTGGGCTAGGTAGAGGCTGATACTTGTTATCACTTTATTTTAAAAGCACTTTATTTGGTACTTGTATCCCCTTAATTTAAAAGCACTTTATTTGATGCTTGTATCCCCTTATTTTAAAAGGACTTTATTTTTAAAGTGATGTTTATATCACCAGTTTGTTTTACATCACCAACTTTTTTCAGTATCACCTCTCTACCCTCTCCATCATCTCTTTTATAATAAAGACTAAAAAAAGAGGGAAAAAAGCAGTTCAGTAAAACTAAGCCGTCAGCCAGATCCTATACAAAATGTAGCACTTTCTACCCATAGTCCCCTACATCTGCAGTGAATAACTGAACGAAAGCATTTATTAAGAACGTATATGTATTAAGTGTTGGGGATCTAAATAGGGAAAGTGAGTCTGAAGGAGCCCACAGTTTCATTGGGGGAAACAGTATATACAAGAGAGTTCAGCTTCCAGGACCAATGGAAATATCCAGCCGTCTAAAGAATACAGAAAGGAAGGAAATATTCATGTAGCATTTTTAGGTTTGCATTGTGACATATATATTATATATGTGTGTATATATATGTATATGTGCACATATACATACATACTATGTATAAATATATAAAACAATCCCATGAGATACAGGTTCTATAGTTACAATTATCAACCCCATTTTGCAGATGGGGAAACTGAGGCCCAGGGTCACAAAGCTAGTAAAAGTCAGAAGAGGGATTTAACCCCACATCTTCTTGACTCTTAGTCCAACACTCTTTTCTCTGTGCCCACAATCACAGAAAGGGAATGGCAAGAAGGAAGGGAAGGGTCTCCAAGTGAGCAAGCAGGTGCTGACCCAGACAATGGAAAGGAGGGAGTGGCAGATTTAGGCTGCATGCTGGTCCTGGGGCTGGTGACCAGTCATGTGAGGTGCCTCTGTGGGGAAGGGGGGGGGTCCAGAGTCTGCCCCTTTGTCCTTCCCTCCTGCTCTCTAGCCTTGGTGGTAAGTTGCTGATTTAAGGCACTTTGCTGGCTGTTTCCCGGAGCCCAGCAGAACTTGTATCACCCACACAAACAGGTGACACAGCCGGGCCGCCCTGGGAGAGGCAGAAGTCCACAGCTGCCTCCTTGTTAGGATTCTTTTCAGTTTCCAAAGTTCTCACCTCATCTTCCTCCAGATAACAGTGACAGTTGGGGAAGAAATGGTGCCACCAACAATTTGCAAATGTTCATTAGCAGAAGTTGGGTAGGTAGAAAGAAAAAGGAAGATGCCCTTTTGCAAAAGAGAGATTCTAATCTAGATGTACTCTCAGCAATTTGTCCATTTATAAGATCATTTTGTGAGCCTTCAACTGACAGCCTTTGTTTGTTACATGGATCCTTGGGACTTGAAGACATATACTATTTTTTGTCATTAAGAATATTATTATATGTAACTATATATCATGTAATATATTATGTTGTATATATGTTTTATATTGTTACATGTTATATCTTATGTTACATATATATGTATATGTGTATATATATATTATTCTCAGTGGAAAAAAATCTTTGACAGATCAGATTCCTGGTACTAAATAGGAAAAAAATGGTGATGGTAATTATTAAAACTGAAAATTAAGGTAAAGCATATAAGTAACAGTTTGAGATTAATATAGGCCCAAGTATAGTAGTCAGGAAAATATTTGGTGTGCCTAAGGAAAAAATTGGCATGCTGGTGTGTTTATGCTACCAGATCAAGAGATATACTGATGCATGATGGATCCAAACAGGCAGCAGAGGATATAAGCTTCTACTCAAATGCTAGAAGGTTGAAAAATAAATTGTGATAACTTGAATGCTTAGGAGGATGCTTAAGATACATCTCACAGGGTGGGTGGAATGATACTTTCAGAATACAAATCCTATTGGAAAGAAAAGAAAAGAACAAAAGACTTTGACCATGGTATTTTATATTAGAAATAGCAATACCAATGTAAAATTCTTGCTGTGCATGTGATCTCTGTGAATAGAAATTTCATGGTAATTCAAATGCAATAGAATCTATTATTCTGGGGGGGGTGGGAATGGAAGCCATTAGGGAAGCTGAAGAGTTTAGCCAAATAACCACAAGTTTTTTCAATGCCCACTGGTACACTGATGGGTTATCTTGTTAAGATGAAGTATTGAGGAGGGGGCATGATCCCCCTAAAGAGGAATAAATGAGACATTGATGAAGAAACACACTGGATCCATCAATTTTACTTAGACACTAAGTGGTACTATCACAGGGAAGCTTGAAAGTTGTCTGCAGTGACTTGGGGTTGCCCAGGAGTTGGGGAAGACAGTGTAATGTAGGTATTTGTAAGCAGATATTCTCCCTTTGGAGAGTGCCTGGAAAGCAATGCTTTCCAAAAGGTGGGTTATTGTGGCTTATTTGGGGCTTTTGCAGAATAGGTGAATATTGATCATATTCCAAATGAGGGGGGATGGTATGATATCAGAAAAACAATCATTTGGAATGTTCAAACAGTAGAGAAGCACAGCATATTAAGAGCATGAAGGGAAAATGCATTAATTTAAAAAGAGAAGGAATAGGATGTGTCATTTCATTTTGACATTATCATACTCACATTGACCATTGTCATCAAACAGAATTTTTTGGCTTCTCTGTGTTGACTTTATATACATCTTTGTAGTCACTGTGTATCTTATTCTTTTGGTTTTGCTTTATTCACTCTAGGCAATTAAAAAAAAGTCACACAATAAACCTGACAATATGTTTTTTAAACTGGAAAAAAAAGAAGGAATATGAAATGTAACTGATTACCAAAGGAATGTGTTGCAGAAAAAAATCCAGGCACTTCTTCTTACCTCATAAACTAAAGCAATGTAAAGTTATTTCTTCTCCTTTCATTCAGAAATTTCATTGCCAGAGGGCTCTAAAATGGATAATACTCAGCCAAGAATTTAAGTCAACAAACTATGAGTTGAATATTGCTGCATTTGAGATAATAATCTTATTTGAGAGTCATTAATTATAAATAATAATAATTTTTACAATTTTCATTTATCTCCCTTTGGATGAACATGGTCATATAAATGTATAAAATTATTCTCTTATGGAATAGTTCTAATAATTCATTATGCCTCCAAGTCTAGCATTTAAAGGTATTTACACGTTAGTTAATAAATGAGATAAGTTAAACAATAAACATATGAGAGGAAGTTAAAAGGCCATTAAAATATGCAGTAGGAGAAATACATGTAAAGTGAAATGTGTATATAAATATGCACAGAAAGATTAAAGCAATAATTATAAGCTTAGTAACCAACAAATTCAGACTCTTAAATATATGAATAGGAATTTTTTAAACAATTGCAAATAGCTATTATTTACAGCCTCATATAGAAAAAAGTCTATAACTTTAACTGGGTAACAATCATACCATTTGTTTCTACCTCCCTTTCTAAATGTTTTTTCTTCTGTACAATTTTTCTGGATTTTATGCCAATTGTTGTTTGAATAATTATAGTCCGTATATTCCTTCTTTTGGGCTCTTATCTCATCACTGAATTACTCCATATTATTTCCCTGTATTTCTTTGAGTTCTTCATCTATCTCATTTCCTATGACATAATAACAAATTGAGATCTGGGAAAGACCTTAATTTAGAAAGGCCAAGGTCACCCACTGCATCTTGGGGTCATCACCAATTGTCTTGACTTTGGTCTTGCCATTAGACTTTGATGACTCTGGAAGAGAGAGCGAGGCTCAGTTCTGCCTCAGTTAAATCCAGTTCACATAGACAGCTAGAGAGAAAGCCACCAAAAGAAACAGAGACAGTCAGATGGAGAGAGAGAGAGACAGACAGAGACTAAGAGACAGTAAGGCATGGTAAGGAAAGGTCACCTCTCAGGTGACCAGGGCAATTCATCCTCAGAAAATAGAAAACAGTGATTCCAAGTATTTGTTTTCTCTTTCTGCACTAGATGGGCATGGTTGGGATCACAGAAAATGTGAAAGGAGACAACAAGAAGTTTGAGATTTGGTATAATGGTCGGGAAGAAGTATACATCATTCAGGTAAGCCCTCTGCCTTGCTGGGTGGACTCTTTTCCCACTGGATTCACTGCTTTTGACTGTTGGGGGCTTTTTGTCTTCTATCAGTAAATTAATCAAGTCATCATTTATTAACATGGTGCCCAGCACGTAGTAAGCATTTAATAAATGCTTGGGCACTGACTGACTATTCAAAAGGTCACCAAGGGGAGACTCTAATCCCTGAACACACAAAAGGGCTCTAGTTCCCAAGAGCAATGTCTATCGTAGTTGATTTGGTCTGAAGCCCATAGAGTTTCTCTCTGTGATTCTTTCTATGTAGGCATCTTCAGTAGAATTGAAAAACCTCTGGGTTTCTGAAATCCGAAAAGTCTTGACGGGACAGCTGGAAGCCTGTAGAGGTAAGGGACTCCTTCCTTTCTTCTCTGCTTTGGGAGTGCTCCATGACAGCAATTCCCTCTCACCTTCCACACTGGGAGAAAGAGGAAGGGACCTTGGTGGCCATCTAGTTCAACTCATATGTGGAAAATAATGGGGTAAGTAATAAGTAATGGGGTAAGTAATAAGTAATGGGATCATCCAGCTTTTGCTTGAAGGCTTCTGGTGAGGGGAAATCCTGTTACCTCCCAAGGTGGCCCTATCTACTTTTCTCTCTGGGGCTTAGTCTATGTCTGTGCCCATAGCATTCTATGCAGAATTCATACTCTTTGGAAAGGGCCCCTGGTCACATTCGTGCAACACTTTCCATCTCACTGAGTTCTTCTCTTACCCCACCCCCACCCCCGCCCTGAACCCTGGGAGGCAGATGCAGCCAAGGGCGTTAGCTCTATTTTACAGGGTAGAACAACAAGCATGGAGGTTCCAGCCAGGACTCAAACCCAGACCTTCTGATTCCCAAAGTTCCTCCCTCAGCACCAGGCTGAATCTTTGTTTCATCAATTTCTGGGTGCAAAGGTAAAAATCGTGAAGAGATTGCCCCAGTGGGTAGGCCTTGTTTAATTCAGAGATGTGAAAGAGGAAGATGTTTTTCTTCTGAGACCAGCATATTGTCTCAAGAGGATACCTTTCACTTTATGTGAATAAGTGTGAAACTATACATACAATAGAAAGATACAAAAATCCAGACACCAATTTGAAAGCTGATAATTCAGTATCTGCCTGGCGGGAGAAAAACAAGGGCTTGGCCCCATCCATCAGGCATAGGTCCAGGGTGAAGGAAGGAAAAAATAAGAGACAGTTGTTTCCAGTTTGTGCCAAGGTAATGACATGCAGCTAGCAAATAACTCTCAGTTTGAATTCCTATCTTTTAATATACCTCTGGGACATTTGAAGTTGTACAAGAGGGCCCGACAGTTTTCCACCCTCTTCCCCATGAGGCAGAAAAATCACTGAGCTCCATTGGAAAGTACCACTCTGGTTGTTGCATGGGATGCCTGTGGCTGCCCTCCATACTAGAGGTGTTACTAACCTCATTTTGCAGATGAAGAAACTAAAGCTGAGAGGTCAGAAGACTTGCCCAGAGGGTCACATGACTAGTCAGTGTTAGAGACATGGAATTCAAACTCAGATCTCTCTTTACTCCAAGCTTCGTAGAATCACAGGTTTGAAAGGGACTGCACAGGTGATCTTAGCCAGCCTCTGCCTTGAGGCATGAATCTCCTGTAAAATATCCCTGACAGGTGGTCATCTGAGCTAGGCTTGTAGACCTCCAGTGACAGAGATCTCACTACAGTAAGTTGTGGCAGTACATTTAGCAAAACAATTCAAACGCATTGGCCAATAGTCTATGCTTCCTTCTGCACCTATAGTCCACCACCTGTCTTCTAGGTAGGTGTTCAGTATTAGTCTGCAGAAGTCACAATTAGTCATTGTCATCATCATCATCACCACCAAAGCATTTATCAACGTTTTAAGGTTCACAAAACACTTTACCAATATTATCTCAATTTATCCTCACAACAACCTTAGGACATTAGGTACTATTATCGTCCTCACTTTACAGATAAGGAAATCATCTGCAAACAGAGGTTAAGCCTAGGGTCACACAACTTCCTGACTCCATGTACAGTGCTCAATCCATTGCACCACCTGGTCACCTGTTGTTAGCTCTTTTTAATCACACTTAAATTATATTCATCATATCACATCACTGACCCGCCGTTACAGGAGGTAGGCTTTGGGTTGTTTCCAAGGTAGTTAGAGTATCTTTGCGCCAAACCATCCATCCCCTCATAACTGGTGGCTTGTAGCTTCAGGCTGGCCGGCAGTTTAGGAATAAATAATAAATTAGCCGTGGAATAAGGCAGTCAACCCATCTCCACTTGGAGATCTCACTATACGATCCAACCCAGGGATTTGGTCTTGTTTACGTTTTTCTTGGACCAAATCCAACACTCTTCCAACTTCCTCTCCCTCTCACTTGACCTTCACAGACATTGCCTACAGGGCAGGAAGTTGCAGAACTAACGGCCAGCCCCCAACTAACAGCCTCAGCTGAATTTCCCCAGAAAAGCCCCATGAGGATGGGGGTTGGGAGATCAGGAAGGCAGTTCTAAAACTAAAATGGGAGATGCCAGACAGAGAAATCAATGCACCACATCCATGGAGGAAATCAGTCCAGGACATTTACTCAGTCATCCATTTATTCAAATAAATATAGCAATATCAAATAATATAGCACAGTCAAAAATATGAGAGAGGAGCCGACAGACAAGACAGGGAAACAAATGGTGAGCCCAGAATTCCAGGAGAGCCCTTAGCGCTCATTCTCCCTGCTGCTCTCCACCTTTGACAGGTGAGGAAACAGGTGCAGAGGAGTATAGGGACCTGCCTGTGGTCACACAAAGAGTCAGTGGCAGGGTCAGAATTAGAATTCGGGTCTCCTGAGTCATAGTCAGGCATCCTGCTTCTTATACTTCGACATGAAACTATTAAGAACATGCAAAGCAAGAGTTTGTGTTTAAAAATGAGAGATGCATAGGGTGAATGAGTTCAGAAGAGGTGGAGATCACTGCAGGCTGGCGTAGCTCACTGGGGTTACCTGGGCTGAACCTGGAAAGACCATCGATGAGTAAAGGGTCAGAGAAGGGTATCCAGGCAGTGGAATTAGCCCAAACAGAGATTTTGGGTGAGAAATAAGCACTGTGTATTTGAGACACAATAGGATGTTGTGGGAGAGGAGGAGGGGAGTGAGGAGGAGAAGGGGAGGATGATGGAGAGAAGGGGAGAAGGTTAGAGAAGAGGAGGAAGATGAAGAGGAGGGGGAGGAAGAGAGGGATGGGGAAGAGAAAGAAGAGGGGGAGGAAGATAGAGGAGGGGAAGGGAAGGAGGATGAAGAGATGGAAGAGAAGAATGGGGAGAGGAGGAAGAGGGAGATGAAGAAGATAAAGAGGAAAAAGAGAAGGAAGATAGGAGGGGAGAGGAGGAAAAAGAGGGGAGAAGGATGAGAGCAGGAGGGAGGGAAAGGACAGAGAGGAAAGAGATGATGATCATGATCCTGGTGGTGTGGGGTACAGGGGAAAGGCATCCTGGTTGTGGAATCAGAAGACTTTGGTTCAAACCCCACTAGCTAAGGCTCTTTCTAGTTCTGTGTCTTTCATTCCATTATCTGAATTCATCCCAAATCTGTTATTTTCTTCACTTGTATGATGAACTGTAATCCACCAATCAGCATGCAGTTTTTAAAAAAGTGTTTACTCTGTGCCAGGAACTGCAAAGACAAGAAGGAAATACAGTTCCTGCCCTCCAGCAGCTTACATTCTAGGGGGGAGGGAGGAAGTTAGCATCGAGCGATCCGTGATCATTGGGAAGTCCTTGTCATGTGCCAACAGTTACACAATTGCTACTCACAAGGAACTGACATTTCGACAGAGTAGACAAGTCTCCTTTACACATAAATATAAAATCATTCAATATTTATTAAACAATATTAAGCCAGGTGGTGACTTGTCCTCCAACCATTTCTATCTGAACTTGATTGAAAAAAGATAAGATGATGATGGCCACGCTGATGATTGCTAACAACTGCTCCCATTCATAGAGTTTATAGAGGAAGAAACGGACAAAGAGAGGTTAGGAGACCAGCCCTGTGTCCAGCGCTCTTAGCGTGTGTCTTAGGTTGGATTTGCATCAGGGTACAGAGGACAGGGAACCTGGGCTGAGAGCCTGGACTTCATCCTCTAGTGGTGAGGACCAGCTGGCTGGGCTCTGCACCACCACTGACCAATTTGGCCCCTGGATGCTTGGCCCCAGGTGTTGGCCCCAGGTCGCTTGAGGCTGCGTCTATACTCCCCCAACTCTGTTCTGTTGTGCCAGGCCCTGGGAGTAGTAAGAGAAACCAAACAAAGATATTCCTGCCTTCGGGGAACTTGTGGTCTACTCAATGTTTCCCCACTAAGGTGCTCACTCTGAAGCCCCCCTCACTAACTTAGGTGGAGGAAAATGAAGTGAAATCAGGCAATGGAGTAATTCAGCGACCTTAGCCCATGTGCTATGATAAGGACACATTCTTCAGGCAGGTGTTGTCCCTGTGCTAACTGTTGACGTGGCATGCTCTCTAATCCACTCCAGTGTGGTTTCAGCCTCCCCACGACTGGGATGAAGTGCAAACTCAGATGAGGGGCACCTGCTGATCGAATTTCCTTAAATTTCCTGCCATGACACCTCCCCTTCAACCCACTAGTCTCCTCACATCCCCTCCAAATTCCCCATTTCTAGCTCAAAGTCTCTGGTTAGGCCATACCTGAAACCTACATCCCTATCCTTGCCAGGTCCAGCTCGGGGACCCCTCCCACTATGAGGCATCACCTGAAGTTGCACTGATACAATTCATCAGTCAGTCGGCAAGCATTTCTTAAGCACCTACTGTGTACCAAGTACTGTGTTAAACACTGGGCATAAAAAAGAAAGACAAAAACACAATCCCTGCCCTCAAGGAGTTCATATTCTAATGGGATATGCAGCATGTAAATAACTATGCATCTGTAGATGAGACTCTGGGTTCACTTCCCCCAACCCCATTTCAACTAGCAGATCAAGTCCTCCAAAGAAGGCTGCTGCTGCCCTCAGGGTCCTTAGTGGTGATCATCAAGGGACTGAGCCTGCTTGTCTAATACTGTTGTTAGTAAGCCACTGTTCAGCCGTGAGCTGACCAGTTAACATCTCCCTAGATATCTGAGCCCTTAGCACAGTGCCCAGCACATAATAGGCTCTCAATAAATGCTTGTTGGATTGGATATCACTTAGTTACCATCAATGAGCTTTTACAAAGGGATAGTTACTGAGAAGGCAGAGGAGGGGGCAAGATGGTGACAAGAGCATGTCCTCATTACAGCCCTGGGCCCAGGCTCATGTGGTCCTTCCATCCCCCAATAAGTAGCCTTGGCCTCTCTCCCCCTCGACTGTGCTCCACCTACACAGGCTTGAGCGTGGAAGTATCCCCCACTGACCATCAACGTAAGGGAGGGCCCAGCACCTCTCCCTCCAAAGAGCTGGGAAGACCCCAGATACTCAGCAGCTGTGTGACCCTGGGCAAGGCCCTTCATCCCTCAGGGTCTCAGTTTCTTCATTCATAAGATGGGGCTAAAATATCCAACAAGGATCTGGGAGGTTGAAATGAGATCATCTATAAAGTGCTCTGCAAACCTCCAAATGCTATCGAATGCTACTACCACATCTCCTCTTGCTGCTAAGATTATTATTCTTTTCAACATGAAGTCTTTTCTCATTCCCCTCAACTGCCCGTGCCCTTCCTCCCTCAACTTATTGATCAGTCATGTCCGATCTTTCATGACCCCATTTGGGATTTTCTTGGCAGAGATATTGGACTGGTTTGCCGCTTCCTTCTCGAGCTCATTTGAGGAAACTGAGGCAGATGGATGGATGGAAAAGTGTTTATTAAAGCTACCCAGGAATGAAATTCAGAGAGTACAGCCAATGGGGAATTATTAGACGGCTGCCCCAGGGACTTTCCTCAAAATGGGGGATGTGGGAGGAGTACTCCATTGTTCCCACCCCACCCCCACATCCTCCAGAAGACATGATGAAATAATACAGATTCCTTTAATATCTGATTACTCCTAGACATCAGTGAATCAGTAAAATTAGGCAGTAAATGTCTGGATGATTAAGGTTGGTTTTTTTACCTTTTTCTTTGAACAGAAGCAAGTCAGCTACACCAAAGAATCACAGAGAGCGTCTACCATGCCCCTATGGACACATCCAGCTCCTCCAGGTAAACCTCACCCATCCTGGGGCTCCTCACGCAACTCTCTGCTCTTTCACTATAGTTATTACTCTGTACTCGCACAGGAATCTCTATAAAGAGAAGCATCACACCAGTCTGTCATCAATCAGCAAGTATTTATTGAGCACCTACTATGTGCCAGGCACTAGACATAAAAACCAATCAATCAACATATAATTGGGCAAAAATAAAATACTATTTAATTAAAAAAAACCCTAATTGATCAATCAATTAATTAACCCCTACTATCAAGGAGTTGACATGCTGATAATGAGTACATATTTAAGATTGTTCATATAAAGAAATATAAATAAAAAGAATAAAATAAATAAATACAAAGTCATTAAATACAAAGTAATTTGGAAGGGAGGATACTAGCAGCTTGGGGAGGGTTGGAGGGAGCAGGAGGACAAGAAAGACATTACATAGGACAAAGTGTCAAACTCACCAACTCAGTGCAAAACTCCCCAGTGTGGCCCAAACTACATTAAAATGTAATTGGAAAATATTTAGTAAAATAGATAAATATACAACAGAACATAGATAATGTTAATTTGTAATTTTCTAAGTCAGGGGCATCTAGGTGGTACAGTGGATAGATTGCCAGGCCTGAAGTCAGAAAGACCTATTTGCCTCCTCCATAAATGAGCTGGAAAAGGAAATGGCAAACCACTGCAGTATCTTTGCTAGGAAAACCCCAAACAGAATTGGACAAGACTGAAGAATGACTGAACAAGAAGTCAATATGAGGCCCACAGGGATCTGGCTGCTGCCATTGATGTAGAAGATGGTGTAGGAAAGGCATCTCTAGGGAATTAAGGGATTCCCGGAGGCAGAAGTGGGGAGAGGTGCCCACTGTCTGCCATGGTCAGGCTTCATGTGGATGGGAAGGGACAAGCTGGAAGAAAACCAGGATGCTGATAAGACCAGTCATTTTTGTCAGAGAAACTGGATGTGAGAGGGTGCAAGATATATTTAATAAACTCTCATCCTCTGCCATCCATCAGGGAACCTTCCACACCTACACATATTTGTGGGCCAGCCTTCTTGAGGCCTTCTTGATACTAGGCAGTAAAGCATATGGAAAAGCTGGGCCCCATTCAGCAATAATAATATGCTTTAAGGTTTACAAAGGGCTTAACAGATATCTTGCTTGGTCCTCATGAGCCTGTGAGATAGGTAATATCGCCCTTTGACAGATGAGATGACTGAAGCAGACAAAGGTGAAACAGCTT
The DNA here is from genome assembly GCA_028646595.1 of Phalanger gymnotis. Taxonomy (NCBI): domain Eukaryota; kingdom Metazoa; phylum Chordata; class Mammalia; order Diprotodontia; family Phalangeridae; genus Phalanger; species Phalanger gymnotis. Next base: position 12,549 of record JAQQSZ010004858.1, read on the forward strand.
GCCTAGGGTCACACAGCTAGTAAGTGTCAGAGGCCAGATTTGCCCTTGGGTCCTCTGACTCCAAGCTCAGTGCTATCTACTGCATCACCTCGCTGCCAAGACTCAAAGCAGACTCAAGATGCTTGACTGATCATTGTGTGTTTAATGAGAATTATAAAAGGAATAGAGAGGAAATGCTTATCTCGGTAATGAGATATATAAGTGAAGACCTACCACACACATGGATTTCTGGGGGAAATTCCTGGGTACGAAATGAGCTGTACAAACATGCAAATCTAGCCCCCAAAAGAAAATAGAATCCTTAACAATAAGAGGATGGCCTGATGACAAGCCAGGGATGGTGGCCACCTGGCAAGGGCAAAAGAGTCAAGAGTGCTCTTTGACCCACCAGGAATAGAAAAAGTCAGGGCAAAGAGAGCTCAACTCCCCCAGCTGCCCACAGGGAAAAGAGCCCAAACCCTAGCCCTGTCATGGTCTTTCTTCCTGAGACCCTGGCCTGCCATCTCTGCTGAGGGTGGGAAGCAACTATATTTCTTCTATATTCTAAGCTTTGTCTGGTGCCCAGATCAGTGAAGGGGGAGCCTCCTTTTTCCTAGACCCCACTGTCCTCTCTGGGAACAGGCTCCTCTCTGTTTTAAGTTCTCTCAGCCAATCAGGAGTCATGGTTCCCTACATATGCACTCATCTCAGGGCTGCCATCATGGGGATTGCCAGACTCACCTGGCCAGGGTGCTGTGAGTTGCTAACTTAAAATATGGCATGAGATGGCTGGGTGGGCAGATCTTGGTGGGCTCCTGAATGGATGGGGTGATATTAACCAGCCTGCTGCCCACCCCACAATGCCAAAGCAGGAAAATTCCTAACAGTGCACACGGGGATAAATGGAAGACCTGAAGATATGGGAATATTAACCTGAGGAAGAGGAGACTTAGGGTGAGGAGTAGGGAGAAGACATAATAGCTATGGCCAAGTATGTGAAGGATTGTCATGTGGAGCAGGAATTAGATTTGTTCTTTTGGGCCCCAGAGGGCAGAACCAGGAATAAAAAGTCACAAAGAGGCAGATTTAGGTTTTTGTTGTTGAATCGTTTCAGTTATGTCTGACTCTTTGTGACCCCATTTGGAGTTTTCTTGACAAAGATACTGGAATGGTTTGCCATTTCCTTCTCCATCTCATTATACAGATGAGGAAACTGAGGCAAACAGGGTTAAGTGACTTGCCCAGGCCAGATTTAAACTCAGGTCTTCCTGACTCCAGGCCCAGAGCTCTATCCACTGTACCACCTAGCTGCAGATGTAGAAGAAAGCTTGTTCCATAGTAGAACAAGCTCTGTTGGAAGGTGTTGGTTTCTTCTTTCATTGGAGGACTTTAAGTTAGACCTTCACCCAGGATATAGTCAAGGGTACTTGAGGTTAGGTAAGCTGGCCTCTTCCAACTCCTTCCTTTTCCTCATCTGTAAAATGGGAATAGACAAACTTGCATGACC
>JAQQSZ010004859.1:0-14034 GCA_028646595.1 Phalanger gymnotis
CCAAAAGACTACTGAAGAAAATACTACCTTAAAAATTAGATTGGAGCAAGTGGAAGCTAGTGACTTGATGAGAAATCAAGATATTATAAAACAGAACCAAAGGAATGAAATAATGGAAGACAATGTGAAATATCTCATTGGAAAAAAATGACCTGGAGAACAGATCCAGGAGAGATAACTTAAAAATTATTGGACTACCTGAAAGCCATGATCAAAAAAAGAAATTATCAAGGAGAACTGCCCTGATATTTTAGAGCCAGAGGGTAAAATAGAAATTGAAAGAATCCACCAATCACCTTCTGAAAAAAATCCCAAAAAGAAAGCTCCTAGGAATATTGTTGCCAAATTTCAGAGCTCCCAGATGAAGGAGAAAATACTGCAAGCAGCCAGAAAGAAACAATTTGAGTACTGTGGAAAAACAATCAGGATAACACAAGATCTAGCAGCTTCTACCTTAAGGGATCTAAGGGCTTAGAATACGATATTCCGGAGATCAATGGAGCTAGGATTAAAACCAAGATTCACCTACCCAGAAAAACTGAGTATCATGCTACAAGGCAAAATATGGATTTTCAATAAAATAGAGGACTTTCAAGCTTTCTCAGTGAAAAGACTAGAGCTGAATAGAAAATGTGACTTTCAAACGCAAGAATCAAGAGAAGCATGAAAAGGTGAACAAGAAAGAGAAATCACAAGGGACTTACTAAAGTTGAACTGTTTTGTTTACATTCCTACATGGAAAGATGATGTGTATGATTCATGAGACCTCAGTATTACAGTAGGTGAAAGGAATATGCATATATAAATATATATATATGTGTGTGTGTGTGTGTGTGTGTGTGTGTGTGTGCGTGTATGTATATATATATATGTGTGTGTATGTGTATATATATATGTATGTGTATATATATATATATATGTATACATATATATATATAGACAGAGGGCACAGTATGAGTTGAATATGAAAGGATGATATCTAAAATAAATAAAATCAAATTAAGGGATGAGAGAGGAATACATTGAGAGAGGGAGAAAGGGAGAGATAGAATGGGGTAAATTATCTCACAAAGAAGTGGAAAGAAAAAGCAGTTCTGTAGGAAGGGAAGAGGGGGCAGGTGAGGGGGAATGAGTAAATCTTGCTCTCACTGGATTTAACTTGAAGAGGGAATACCATACACACTGAATTGGGTATCTTACCCTACAGGAAAAAAAGGAGGAAGAAGATAAAAAAGGTGGGGATGATAGAAAGGAGGGCAGATAGGGGGAGGAGGTAATCAAAACCAAACATATTCAAAAAGGGACAAGGTCAAGGGAGAAAATTCAATAAAGGGGGATAGGATAGGAAGGAGCAAAACATAGTTAGTCTTTCACAACATGAGTATTGTGGAAGGATTTTATGCGATGATATGCATGTGGCCTATGTTGAATTGCTTGCCTTCTTAGGGATGGGGGGACGGCGAGGGAAGAGGGGAGAGAATTTGGAACTCAAAGTTTTAAAAACAGATGTTCAAAAACAAACAAAAAAAGTTTTTGCATGCAAATAGGAAGTAAGATACACAGGCAAGAGAGTGTAGAAATTTATCTTGCCCTACAAGAGAAAAAGGGAAAAGGGGATTGGAGGCGAGTGGGGTGACAGAAAGGAGGGCTGACTGGGGAACGGGGCAACCAGAATATATGCCATCTTGGAGTGGGTAGGAGGGTAGAAATGGGCAGAAAATTTGTAATTCAAACTCGTGAAAATCAGTGCTGAAAACTAAATATATTAAATAAATTAAATTTAAAAAAAAATAAAAGAGTGGGATTCCCCAGCTTGGAGAAACCTTGGGCAGCAGTGTTCCTCTGAACAGGTGTTGCCTCTGTGTGTCTGTGTCTCTGTCTTTGTCACTGTGTTAACTGTGTAGTAGGAATTGTTAGATAATGTGGTCATGGGGTTAATAGAGTATTTCCCCTGTCTTTCAATAAAAAACTTTATTCTGTTAAAAAAAACCAACAATATCTGATATTTATCCACTGTCCTATATACATTATCTCTTCTGAGCTTCACAACAACCCTGTAAGGTGGATATTATAGATATTATTATCATCCCCATTTAACAGATATGCACCACTCATTCCTTTACACCAACCTTCCATAGTCTCCAGAACAAGGGTGATGATCATCTATTGTATCCTATGCTGCTGAGACATACCTAGAGTTCAGTGTTCAATTCGGAGCCTTACATTTTAGGAAAGACATTAACAAGTCAGAGGAGGCCCAGATGCAGGTGACCAGTACAGTAAGGAGACTCAGAACCATATCTTATGAGGATCAGTTGACAGAACTGGGCACATTTAGCATAAGGAAATTACTTGATGGGGCAAGGGTATCCTTTAAGTATTTTAAGGATTTGTTCTGTAAAAGAGCTTGGTACCAAAGAACTTAACTATAATCAAAAATGGAAGCTTCAAGGATGCGGGTTTTAGTTTAACATAAGAAAGAATTTCCTAACATTTAGGGCAATCTCCAAATGTAACGGGCTATCTCAAAAGACAGGGTAATTCCTAGCACTTATTTTCTTCAGTCAAAGGCTGTATGGTTGCTACTGGAAGATGTAGTAGCAGGCATAAATGCCTCATGTTCTAATGTGATTTGTAAAGACAGTCTCAATTTTGAGGTCCTATTGATTCTAAACTAAGTTAAACAGCTGACATTAAGTATTGTCATTTTAATTCATCAAGAATACCACACCTAATAACCTGTTTTCTGTGCTTTCACCCATCATATAAATCCTTTTGAGATGCATATTTACAAAGAAAGGTTGTTATTTCCTCTTCATGTCTGGAAAAGCAATATTGAGCATGCATACTGCGGCAAGTGAAGCTAGCATACTTTCAACATTCTTTCTGATTTCCTGTTTTTGTGCTATAGGCTATGATGTCTTAATATACAGAGAAGCATATTCAAACACTGTATTAGGAATGGAGTATTCTGAGAAGCCAGGAGAAATATCAATGATCAGGAACCCAACCAGAGAAACCTAAAAGAATTTCAGAGAAGTCTCTTGTTTTTAAGTATTTGTTTTCTTTTATTTTCCTTTTCCTTCTATTTTCTCATTATTTCCTCTTTCTTTTTTTCTTTTAAACAAATAAAAGCAGCCACATTTAAAATTGTAATGTGCAATATGTTACATTCTGCTCCCTCATACTTTGATGATCTGGCATAAGGAATGTTTCCTAACCCTCTTTGAGAGCCCTGTTAAACACTAGCATAATTTACAGTACCAATAAAAGTTGTGTAGATTCTCCTTCTCAGGAGGTCTGCTTATTCGGCCTATTTTTAGACCTTTTCTGTACTTCAGCCAAACTAGGCTTCTAGCTATAGCTTAGGGTAGTCACACAGATGACTAGGAAAGGGACGAATTCAAGGAAAAATTCCTGCTTTAGGAGCAACTCTCCTGACCTTAACACCTACTATCTTTCATGACAAGGTACTCATATCTAGGGGTAGGGATTCATTTCTTCTCTTTGGTAGAATTCTGGTCTATGATTCCTCTACCTCATAGTCCTCTGCCCATCTCTTAAGACCTGTCTTCTAATATCACTAGTACCCCCAATCTGTCATTCCTGCCATCTACATTGCTCTCATTCCTAGTACAACTTTAACTACCTAGGACAGCCACTCCTGTAAGTTTCCCATCTAACTGAATTTTCCTTGGAGGCTCTGTTCCCTGGTTCTGTATATTGATATGAACTATGTCTTACATCCAGAATGTACCCTTTCTTATCTTTACCTCTCAGCATTCTTATACCCCTTTTAAAACTCAGTTTAGATGTCACCTACTTCCTGAAAACCTTCCCTTATCCTACCAGTTAGTGCTTTCTCCCTCAGTTTACCGTGAACTATATTTTTTATGTCCATATTGTATCCCTGAGTAGAATATAAATTCATTAATAGAAGGAATTATTTCATTTTTGTTTTCATGGGCCTGGTGTTAAGCAAAGTGCTTTGTACATCATAGGGACTTAATAGATATTTGTTGAATTGAATTCATAGAGCCTTGTCATTCTTAGTTTTATGGAATATAGGTTTAAAGCAGGAAAGGACCATAGAAGTCAAGAGTCTAACTCCATCATTTTACTAATAAAGAAACTAAGGTATGGAACTATTGAATGACTTTTATAGAGTCTCATAGTTAATAAATGTCTGAGGTCAAATTAGAACTCAAGTCATCCTTATTCGCATTTCAACACAATTTCCATTTGCCATACTTTTTTAGAGAAGTACTCCTTCTTAAAGAATAGATTGAAGAAGATTCAGATTCAATCCATTCTCTTACTAGCTGTGTGACTCTGGACAAGTTTCTTAACCCTGTTCTCCCCATAGTCTTTGTCTTCTTTAAAATAAGCAGGAGAAGGAAACGGCAAACCACTCCAGTATATTTGCCAAAAAAACAAAACAAAACAAAACAAAACCAACAACACAACAAAGCCCAAGTGGGATCATGAAGAATTGAACACAACTGACATGACTAAACAACAACAGAGTCAATTCTGGTCCTATTATGATTTGTGATAGTGGATTATGTCAAATACTAACCACACCCATAATGAAATTCCAGCTCAAAAAAAGCTCTTCCAGGTCTGTGAACCCTGTAAGTCCCCTAGCTAGGCAGAGAGGACAGTGAATCTAGCACTGGAACTGGAGTTAGGAAGACTTGAGTTCAAAGTCTACTTCAGATACTTATTAGATCTATAAGCCATGGTAAATCATTACAATAGGTTATAGATGTAGGCAATTGAGACAGAAGACCCATGAAGAGTTTTGTTGTGCTTTGAAGATCCTGTCAGAAAAAAAAAAGGCAAGGGGAGGAGAAGAAAAGATACATCAGAAAAAAAAGGAAAGGAAAAACAGGCAATTTGTTTATAAACAAAGTCTGCAAGTAGAACCATATATTCTACTGTTCTCATTGGATTGCTATGAAGAAATAGCTTTGTGTGCTTAGCACTATGCCTTTCATATAATAGGCACTAATGCTTGTTGAACTGAATTGAAATTAAAACACTATATAAACATGGTATTGTAATTATTGAAAAATAATTATCTTATTTCATGCATAGGAAAAGTCCTGGAAAAAGTCACTGCCCTGCTATTACTCTTTCATACTTAATAAGTGAACTCTTACACAGGTAGGTAAAATAACTATTTTTTGAAATTGAATATAAATATGAAGGTGCTCACCAAAATCATCCTCAAAATAACTCTATTGACAGATGGGCTGATGGGTATGAGATGTACCTCATCTTGTTTTACAAGATTTTTATTTCTCTAGATCTCTTTGTCTTGGAAGCCTTTCCTACTATACAACTGGGAAATTTTGAATATTGGTGTTGAAACATAATAAAAATATTATTTTTATGGATCAGTAGTATTTTGGGGAGATTGCAGGCAAAGGTTCAGTCTATGATAATTGTCCAGTTATGATATGGTTTATTGGTTGAGATTTCAAGGCTATTTTGAGGTCTGTGTTTGTAGTATAGGGATTTATCATATGTCAGTCCTTGAAACAGTGAGACTTTTCCTTGTTTTTGGTGAAGAAACATTAATCTTTCCTAGGCTATCTTAGGGCAATAGACCCTGTGTTTTGTTAATGTTACATGGATTTTTACTAGGGAAGATACAAATACATTATGGTCCATTTGTCAGTTCCAAAAGGGTAAATTGACTGATAATTTGAATTACTAATTGCTCTAGACATGTTCTTCCCATTCAGATTTTGGGAAGACATTACATCTCTTAACATATTTAGCTACAGCTCTCTTTTTGATAGCTAAAGGTGGGATCTGGCTTGCTTATGAAAAGAAGTTAGTAAAGTGTTTTCTAGTAATGCTTGTGCTACTTCAAAGTGTTTGAGCCAATAATTATGGATATTTTCTGACCTTCCCGCATCCACTTTTATAGAGAAGGTGAAATTGTAGTTACCTCTTTAGATGTAACTATTGTTTCATTCTTTGTGTAAATGGTGCATGAGCTTTTTATTTTCTGATTGATGTCATGTGTTCTGTTGTACTGTTTGTATTGGGTACGAACACATGGAAAACAACAAATGTTCCATATTCAGCTTCTCTGTTTCTGCTTTTTTGTTCTTGTCATTGCTTCTCAAGCTTCTGTGGTAAAATTTTTGACTTATGTTAAATTACTTTATCCTTTGAACTGCTTTGGTTTGTATCACTTAAAACTTTTGACTTTCAATTGTCTTATTCCCTTCCACCTTCTGCTTAGAAGTAGGGCAAGCCCATAATCCTTTGATGCTCTATTTGTTTGACTCTTAGGAGCAGTTATACCACACTAAACAGTGTATTAACCCTATTAATAGATCAATGCACTGGATAGCACTTCAGGGCTCCTTCTAGGCTTCAGGTCTTCAAAGCTATCATAACAATTTCAGTGTACATAAGTATTCTGTGCATTACCCTATCTAGGCTTCCCCTACTTTATCCTTGCCACCCTCACTCATCACATCCCCCATGTCACTTCACCTTATGAAAAATGGGTTGGGCTTTAAAAAGGTTATTATTATTAGTAGCAGTACTATTAAGATTTTTCCTATATTCCTAAAAAGAAGGTAATTCCTAGCAGCCCTAAAATCTTTCCTATCAAAGACCTTGGCTTTCATGTCTTATCGACTTTAAAGTTGATATTTTGTAATCTTTCATTTTCTAAACTTTTACTAATTCATGTCATTATTTCTCTGAAGGTCATGCAATCAATTATATTTTTGTTTCTTCTGAGTAAGACCTAGTCTCCTCTTCATGTGTCCTTGGAGATGAAAGGAAGAGCAACCTCTCATATCAGCCCTGTCCAAGTTTACTCTTAATTGAATTGGAAAATCAACCTACCAACTGCATTTTCCAGGGAGCTGTGTTTCAGCTACATTAGGAATGAAGTGGCCAGCTACAGGCTGGCCACATTTTTGGCATGCAAACAAAGGCCTGCACAGTGTTTGGAAAGTCAGGAAACCTGTCCCAGAGAGTCCAAGGTAAAGGTTCTCTCTAGTCTTTCCTCTTCTTATTTATGAGCATACCCTTCCTGGGATTTCATGGTCTACAAGTCACATAGAAATACTGTATCCATCCTCCAAACAGAAACATAGTCACCCTTTAGCCATATAAACAACCAATGTACATTTTCAATAACCTATTTATCTTTGATACTCCCCCTCAACATCTAAACACTCACAAATTGCTTTAAATTTCCATTTCATTCTTCTTCCTTTATAATGTCCTTATGTTTCACTGTGAATGGCACCCTTTTTATTACACAGACTTGTTTGTTTGCATGTGAGTAGGAGTCAGTTTCTTGAGTAGGAATCAGAGATGGGATGCAAATGGGAGATCAAAGACATTTTCTCCCAACTCATTAAAATTCACATTCTTTCACATCCTGTTTTCCAAATTAATTTATATAATCTCTATTATCATTGTAGCTGGACCTCTTTGGACACTCTGTCCATATCTGTTATTGTCCCACAGTTCTGATGACAATTGCACATGCTAGACTAGTAGCCAGCCAAAGAAGTTACCCACATGTTCTCTGGAACAAATTGCCAGAGATCTTTTTGTTTCTAGCTCTGAGTCAGGCCTTCTGATGCTTACAGACAAGCTACTATTCTTTTTTCTGACTGGCCATCGGTAGGATGAATTGTGCAGAAAGCTGAGCTGGCATCCCCTGTTAGTGTTGTAAACATAAAGAGGATTTACAGAAAGCATTGTAATGGAGTGGTGCTAGTCTGGCTTCGTTGAATCCACATTTTTCAGCCATTGATTATTCTTTTAAACCTGCCCCTGCCCCCAGTCTTCCCTCCCTGCTGTTTGTTGTGTGAAATCCAGTGTTCTGTGGTAGGCTCCATCTCTACGTCAATCTATCCCAAGTACAGGATGTTATGACAGCTCCAGAATGAGTGGCAGTAGCAGTATTAAGATTTTTCTGGCAAAGGACTCTGTCCTGCTTGGGTTGCAGAATAGAAGCTGGACTGGTGGGAATTGCCAAATGCATGAATGGATGGTTAAGAATTCCCCCACCCCCAAACATATAGAAGAACTGAGCTCAATCTCCTCACATCTTGACTCATCCACCATATTGCACCTCATAATGGTCGACACTGCATAATTGTCGCACCCTGTTTACTTAGTCCAAAAATTGGTTTATAACTTTTTGGTGCATGATCATCTCATGGTATAATTCTGTTCATCATGCTGCTTAAAAGGTAAACAGAGCAGCAATGTATTCACCAGTGGCATATGGATACACATTTATCTCTTGCCCATTATGAGTCACGAGCCTAGAATTCTCAGCACACACTCATTGTCAGCATATTTCCAAAATCTGACTTGTGTAGTTTGTTTAGAGCGCTGCAGTACTAACAGTGTCGTCGTCATTCAATCCAATGAAGAATCATAGGCACAAGGGGAGCGGGCGGGCAGGCAAAGCTGCCACGAGTAAGTCACGTGATGTGGTAGGACTTGCATCTTCCCAATTTTAACATATATTCACAAGTGTTATATGAATCCTACTCTTGCACCAAAGAGAGTCTAGTAATAAATGATTTTTGAGTAATACCAGCACAATTTTTAAAGCTTCACATAAAGGTCACACCATCCCCCCTCAAAAAAAAAAATTGGCATAAAATCTGCAATGATTATGTGGTAAAATACAGTACTTGCCTGATTTGCATTTCTGTTCTGATGGGTGCACTATGGTAACTAAATTGTTTAATTCCCTTTCTTTTTTTTTTTGTTTTGTTTTGTTTTGGAAGTATCAGGTTTTTTTCTATTAATTAATTTATTTTTAGCTCTTAACATTCACTTCCACAAGATTTTGAGTTCCAAATTTTCTCCCCATCTCTCCCCTCCCCCACTCTGAGACAGCATGCATTCTGATTATCCCTTCCCACAATCTGCCCTCCATTCTATCGCACAGTCCCTTTCGCTTATCCCCTTCCCTTCTATTTTCTTGTAGAGCAAGATAGATTTCTATACCCCATTGCTTGTATGTTTTATTACTCTGTGGGCTTTTCTTTAGCAACTCTACAAAATCTAGGCCTCTGGCTCTCACTATACATTATTCAAAAAATTGAGATTATTATTATTAGCATGCAATAATGCTAATTATTGGGCCAAGAGAGGGCTGTCTTGGTCCTGAGCTCAGGTGTCCACTTGTGAATACATATTATGAGTTCTGTCCTATGACTGGAAATGGGGCTTTTTCTTTCTCTTCTCTAAAATACACAAAAACATAAAGGTGTATGTCGTTTAAAAGACTATAAAAGTACGATGGAAAAAAAAAAAACTAGTAGGAAGAATACTACATATGGATACAGAGGAGGTCCTGAATTGCAAACTTCATTCTATACTACAGATGGTTCATAGGGCTATATCTGGAAACACCTTTCAGGTCATTTAATCCAACCATCTCAATTTACACATAAAGAAACTAAGAAAGAGTTTTAAGTGACTTAGCCGAGGTCAATCAACATCAGAGGGAGAATAAAACCCTATTCCTCCTATTCCAGATCCAGTGTTTATTCCATATGGCCAAGCTACCAACTTAGCTATAAAACGAGGGGAATAAACTCAATGACCTCTAATATCCCCTCCAACTCTGAACATATTAATTCAATATGTGGAAATCCTAATTAGAAAAATAGATTAAGCAGTAATTATTTAAATCCACAAAATAATTAATCAAAGGATTATTTGAGTAGCAATACCCCCACTGCCTTTCAGTGCTTCTTCAGAGATCATTCACTACTTGATTTTTGTGCCTCTAGTCACTAGTTAGGAAACTGTTTTGCTGGGAATTGACACTTTTGTTAGAGAGACAAGATTTAAACATGAGACAAAGAACATTGTAATGTAGGCCAAAATACTGAACTTTAGGATACAGACTTGAGGCCAGATTCAGATTCCAAAGTCCAAAATGCCAATTTAGCCAATGCTAAGTCCCAAATCCCTGGCTTTGCTTTATTATAGGCCCTACCTTTGGAAGACTGAGAAACCCTAGAGAAGAAAGAACATATCTTTCCTAAGTCCATAGACTCCACTCTCAAGATAAGAGGATCCCTTGATTTGGAGGATTTTCTTTACAAGTCTTGTAGGCTTAGGTGGGAAAAGAGAGAATAATGTAGAGAGCTTTGGGTGATGTAGGTATGTGGCTGGCTTGGAGAGTACCTTGTTTATCTGAAAAGTAACTGAAGCTGAGGTAATAATAGGTCACACATAGCTTTGTAATGGGCTGTAAAGTTTACAAAGCATTTTCTTTACAATAGTTCTGTGAGAAACGTAGTGCAAATATTTCTACCCCCAGTTTACAAAAGAGGATTATAGGATTTAGGGTTAGTAAGGGCTTTAAAGATCATTTAACCCGGAGGTTCCCAAACTTATCTGGCCAGTGTTCCCACTGGAAATCTACTTTCTTTGATCTTTGAATGTTTTTTTTTAATTTGCATCATTTTAAAAAAATATGAAATATATTTGTTTAAATGATGTATCTTAAATTTAATGATTTATTGTAAATTCATGGGGTTTTTTCCTGAGTTAAAATTTTGATGACACAATATGGCATCATGTAACTGTATAATATCATATTGTAAACAAGACGTTACACGCACATATTCCTGATGATGCGTGCTGGTCTTCCAGACAACATACAACATGCTTGCCTGCCAATGCTTGCTTATTAAGACCTGCAGGTAGACTTGACCAGTGTTATAACTTGCAATGTTATAACTTGTAACATAACAAATAATAACTTGTATTTTGTGTGTTTATTTTGAAAATAATGTAATTACTATGACTGTAACTCTGTTATACAACAGATGAAACATGCACAAATGGTTTTTCAAAATTTTTTTCTCTTCTTTCCTTCTGCTTCCACCACTCCCTTATTTTTATTCAATGCCACACACACCCCTCAATCGCACCCAAGGCTACTAATGTCCCCCTAGATTATTCCAGAACCCCCAGGGGGAGTATTTCCCACTTTGGGAACCTATGATAGCCCAACCTCCTCATTTTATAGATGAAGAAACTTACATTCAAAAGGGGAAGTGACTCCATCACTTACACCTCCATAGTTCAAAGATCGGAGATTTCCTGAAAACAAAGTAGATTCCACACTTTTATGATTTAGTACCCCTCTGTGGCTTAAGGAGTGGTCATCTAGAGTTACACTGGCTGAAAAACTCATGTCTGTGCAGCCAGGATGATGATGAGGCTCTGCTCAACTACTTAGACTGGCCCTTTGACCTCAGCCCTGGACTTGAAAACCTTTTCTGATCTGGTATGACCTGCTGGAGATTGTTCTGCAATTGTATCAATGAGAGTTGAGACCCAAAGTCACACAAGTAGTGACCTGAAGGGACGGGATTAAACCCAGATCTTCTGACTCCAAATTCAGTGCTCTTCACAAGCACACAAGCTCAGAGAGTTTAAGAGACTTAGCTAGTCACACAGTCAGGTGAGCCAAGAAGCAAATTTAGGCCTTCTGACTCTGTGTGATCTGTTCTTATTAAGCTTCCGTACATAATATCAAACTAAAAATTCTGTGTGTCAGGATGTCCCTCCAAGTTGGGATACAGGAGGCAGGCTTATTTTCTGCACTATAGGTTTCTGGTACTTAAAACACAATTTTGCTTCCTCTGATATCTGCTGTGTTTTCAATTTTTTTATTCTGGACTAATACATGATCAACTTCTGAAATTGGGTGATAGTTTAGTCAAGTAGTGAAAGGAAAGAATAACATGGACTAGAGGAAAGATCTATGGGAGGTCTTGACTCTGGTCTTTTTCTAGGAACTGTCCCCTTGGCTTCCTAATCGATATGGAAACTGAAACCAGGACTTCCTTAAACCAAGCCTAGCACTATCCAATATACAGGGTATCCCTAAATATCTGGAATATTAACAGACCTAAGCCCCCTTGACTTCTTTTGCTGGGGTATGCTAAAGAAGAAGGTGTACTTGATGAAAATCACAGATACAACACACTTGATTGAACGTATAAAGAGTGAATGTGCTAAAATTGATGGCAATGTGGAGTTATTGCATTGAGTTCACTTGAATCTTGCAAAGCACATCAACCTGTGCATCACAAATGATGGAAATCTTGTTGAAGATGTTATTTGTTAATATTCCAATTAAATAAAATGTTGTTGAAAATGTCATTCACTTCATTTCTTGAAAATATGTATTTTTGCTTATGTGTCCAGACTTTAGGAACAGCCTGTAACATGTTACTGCTATATGAATATCATACCTCAATTCTTCAATGGATCGAGCAAAAAGTATTTAGTAATGTACATGAGCCGGCCTGGGGATGCAAAGACAAGAAAAATAATCACTGTCCTCAGTGGGATCACATTCTAGCAGGAATACAACAGGTGCATATTAAGTATATTAAAAATACAAGACTTTCTTTCACAACATGAGTATTGTGGAAGGGTTATACATAATGATACGCATGTGGCCCATGTTGAATTGCTTGACTTCTTAGGGAGGGTGGATGGGAAGGGAAGAGGGGAGAGAATTTGGAACTCAAGGTTTTAAAAAATAGATGTTCAAAAAAGTAAAAAAGTTTTTTTTTTCGTGCAACTAGAAAATAAGATGCACAGGCAATGGGGCGTAGAGATTTATCTTGCCCTACAAGAAAGGAAGGGAAAGGGGGATGGGAGGGGAGTGGGGTGATGGAGGGGAGGGCAGACTGGGGAACAGGGCAACCAGAGTGTACGCCATCTTGGAGTGGGGGGGTGGAAATGGGGAGAAAATTTGTAATTCAAACGCCTGTGAAAATCAATGTTGAAAACTAAACATATTAAAAATAAAATTAAATAAATATATAAATAAATACAAGACTTTTGGGGAAGGAGGAAAACAGTGTTTCAGGAATGCAGTTCAGTCAGTCATCTGTGTTCAGTAAAAAGAACACCAGCATATACTCTCATTTCCAAGTGTAGACAGCTGTAAGTGCTGCCTGGGATGGGGAGAGGACCCTTTTCCCTCTTCTGGAAGTATGAGAGTCCCACACACCCTGTGGACCAAAAGAGAGAGAAGAGGCTAGCCCTTATGACACAGCTCCCAATATAAGAGGTGTTTTGCTTTTGTTTCGGAGGTAGGGTAGAGTGTTGAATGTGGAAAGGAACCAGAACATTCTGGTTGTATATCTCCTTTAGCAAAGGTCCATCCTCTGCTGAACCAAAACCTGGTCCTCCAATGGAACCTTTCCTGTTACATTAAAGTGGGTATCTAAACATTAACTCAATTCCACAAAGATTTGGTAAGTTCATACTGTCTACAAGACACCTTGCTAGATCCTGGGAATGCAAAAACGATACAGTTCCTGACTTCAAGCCGCTTCTGTAGGGAATGCTGGGGCCAAAAAAAAAATCATCTATATAAAACACTACAAGAAGAGCTGAGTAGAGAGAGAAAGAAGGGTAGCCATCTTTAAGTAGGAAGTGACTCCTGAGCCCAACCTCGATGGAACATAAGGATTATGAAAGGCAAAGATGAGGCTGGTGTGAACATCAGGCCTGGGCAAGTCTGAAGAAAGGAAAAAACATGAGAAAGAAGATAAATTGAATTTGGAGAAAACCAGAACCTGGCTGTCAGAACCTCAAAAGTCATCCATTTCCCCTTCACTATACCTCTTTCTTGGGAGAAGGGCAGGATCTTTAGAAGACATTGCTCTCTCCTAAGCTTATGACTAAGTCTTCTGGAAGCTCCCTTCCTCACACCTTCTCTGTTGTTCTAACTTGAATGCAGAATGGTCAGGCCTTGTTTTAGCACCAAAAGCTTTGAGATAATGTTCTCATCTGTCAATCTCTGCTCTGAAGCTCTGGACACAGAATAAGCAGGTCTGTAGTAGGAAGGCCGAATTTATGATCTCAAATATAATCATGTATATGTTTGAATGGTCCGAAATCGCAAGGTATGAGAGATTCTCTAAGGAGAAAACAACAAGAAATTTATTTAGGCCCCACCACAGCAAAAACTTGAAC